>QXEO01000531.1:1468501-1670260 GCA_007115705.1 Dactylis glomerata | reverse complement strand
GGGTCGACGGTGGCAGTGGATCGCGATGTATTCTGGAAAAGTGATCGGGTGTTTAGGTTTTTCCCGTCGGGGGGTCTTTATAGGCGATGGGGCAGCGTCAGAAGTGGACCAGGTGGCCCTCACCATAGGTGGGCGCGGCCAGGCCCCGGGCCGCGCCCCCTGGTGGTGAGGCCGCCTCCTGGCTCCGTTCCGTCTCCTCTTCGGTTCTCTGGAAGCTTCGGTAAATTTCTGGATGTTCGGCTTTTGTTTCGTCCAATTCTGAGAATATTTCCTTTGTAACTTTTCTGAAACACAAAAACAGCATAAAACAGGGAACTGGCACTGTGGCATCTCGTTAGTAGGTTAGTTCCAGAAAATGCATAAAAATGCCATGAAGTGTAACAAAACACTAAGCAAATGGTGTAAAAACAAGCATGGAGCACCAAAAATTATAGATACGTTAGAGACGTATCAATCACCAATACTGACAGAAAGCATGGGAACACTTGTTTTCCTAGATCTACTAGGATGTGAAACAATGTTAGAAGCATCTTCACAAAAGACAATATGTTCATCTTCTACATTTTTAGTAACAAGATCCTTCACTATAGCTACAGGAGACTTAATAGTAATTTGCTCATCAGGTTCTACAGCTTTCTTTGCACATTTCTTAAGAACACTAACTAAAGTAGAATGTTCCTTTAACACAACTAATAGTATCTTTATAAGGCGCATGATACTTGTTCCAATCCTTCTTTGGAACATCAAGATACGAGGCAAAGGCTTTAAAAAAGTTAGCAAGTATTTGGGAATCAATACCATTAACATCATGAAAGTCATTGGTTCCCATAAAAGCTTTAATGCATTCATAATCAAAATTTATACCTGACTTCCTACCTTTGTCGTTCTCCCATCCTTCAGTATTTTCTTGAATACGGTCAAGAAGATCTCATTTAGCTTCTCCTTTCATATGGGTAAATGATCCAAAGCAGGAAGCATCCAATAAATCCTTGTCATGAAGAGAAAGCCTTGCATAAAAGTTATCAATAACAATATTACTGGGGAGCTCATGAATGGGACATTTGAGCATTAGTGACTTCAATTTCCCCCACGCTTGGGCAATACTCTCTCCATTATGAGGCCAAAAGTTATATATCTGATTACAATCTTTATGAATCTCACTTGGAGGATAAAATTTGGAGTAAAAGAGAGGTACAATTTCCTCCTAGCCAATAGATGGACCATCCTTTAGCAGTCTATACCACTCTGCAGCTCTGCCCTTCAGTGATAAAGAGAATAGCTTCCTCTTAACCTGTCTTGATGAAATACCTGCACACTTGAACAACTCGCATAATTCATATATAAATAGTAAATGATCACCCGGATGGACAGTTCCATCTCCTGAATAGCAGTTATTCATAACACGTTCAACAATTTTCATAAGTATTTTAAAAGGATCTGATTGAGCAGGCGGTGGTTCATCTACTACCGTAGCAGAGGCAGTAGCGTTCCCAAATAGGGAACCAAATGGAGAGATCTCCATGGTAAAATAAGATAAAAATAAAAGACAGAAATAAAAACAAAAACAATACTCACAGCGAAGGTTACCTTTACCAATTCTACTCTTCAATAGCGCTTCACTTCCTGGCAACGGCGCTAGAAAATAGTCTTGATGACCAACAAGTATAGGGGGTGTATCGTAGTACTTTTAATAAATAAGAGTATCGAACCCAACGAGGAGCATAAGGTGTTGACAAGTGGTTTTGATCAAGGATTCACTGTAAATACTAGCAAACGGGTTTTTAGGAGTATTTGGTAATGCAAGTAAATAAAGTACGAGTAAATAAATGACAATAATAGTAATTGCTACAAGTGGCCTAATCCTTTCTAATGCAAAGGACAAGCCAGTTGTGTAACTTATGATTACCAAATGTTCTTGGGGACACATGGGAGTTTCTGTCGAGAGCTTTCACTTCATGCTGCTAATTAATCTCTATTGGTTTGATAAGTGTTATGGGGGTGAACCTGTGCTAGCGTACTACCCTTACTAGGACTAATACACACTTGTGATTATACCCCCTGCAAGCATCCACAAATACAAGAAAGTAATTAAGATAAATCTAACCACAGCTTTAAACTCTGAGATCCTACGCTCCCTGGTGCAATGGTTTCCTAACAGGGGTTTAGGTTTCTGTCGCTCCGGCAAATCCACAATTAGTAGCCAAATACACAATGCATTCCACTAGGCCCATAAATGGTGAAGTATCATGTTGTCGACGTTCACATGACACCACTAGTAGAATAACACCACAACATAAATATCAAACCATTAAATATTACTTAACATAGTTTCACTACTAACATCTTGACTTCTCCCATGTCCTCATGAACTAAACAAACTACTCACAAGACATCATATGGATCATGACCAGAGGTGAAATAATGGTAAATAATAATCTGAACATAAACCTTAATTCAACGGTTCCACTCAATAGCATCAACTACAAAGGTAATCAACATCGGGAAAGTTTCCCCTAAGAATTTGACAAGATTCAACCCAAGATGTTACAGCGGGATGGCGTGGTGATGGTGGAGATGAAGGTGCTGCTGATGATGATGACGATGGTGATGATGATCCCGATGAAGTCCAGTGCGATGATGATGACGATGGTGACGATCTCCCCTCTCCGGGAAGGAATTTCCCCGGCAGATTTCTGCCTGCCAGAGAGCTTTTCTCTCTCGGTGTTTTCCGCCCCGCAGAGGCAGCGGTGTCTATCTCTGAGCCCCCCTCCTTCACTTAGGTTTTCAGGGACGACAATATACGTGAGGGGGCGATGGCAGTAGTGGGCTAGGGTGGCCTCACCACATGGCGGCGCGGCCAGGGGTGGACCCGCGCCCCCTGGTGGTGAGCCCACCCCACTGCTCCTCTCGCCTCCTCCTTCTGGCTACTTTCATCTTCTGATATTATATGAATTTCTGGGTATTTCTCTGGAATTGTTGATCTTCAGAAACATGGTATCTTGACAGTCCTTTTTCCAGCAGAATCCTGACTCTGGCAGCAAGTCTCCAATGATCATCAAACATGTAAAAATAGAGGAAACAACATAAGTATCATCTCTAAATATGAAATATATCAATGAATAGTAGTAAATTATGATACAAAATAGTGATGCAAAATGGACGTATCAGGGAGCAGTCAGAGGTCTATTACCTATTCAAGGTCCACTGCCCATCAAGTCAAGTTCCCATTTCTAGATCCCATGAACCCCTTCTCTCTCAAGCCGGGATTTCTAAACTTATGAGTGTATATATTTGACACTCGGCAAATATTTTTTTCACACCCTCCTAATTCTTCCCGCGCCATAATTTTTCCCGCTAAAACATTGCCGTGTGCAAGGTATAATACTTGGCAGAGTCATCCTTTGCCTAATATCTTGCTCGAGGCACTCAGGAAAGGAATCCTTTGCCAAGTGTTTTTCAAATTACACTAGGCAAAGACATGATGCTTTGCAACACCCGCTTCCTGGAACCGCACGATCGAAGTAAAAGAGTACCAAATGCATGAAATGACATGACAACAAAACACAAACCAAGAGAAAATTCTATGTTAAATCATCATTCAAATAACCTAAGAGGGGTAGATCAAGCGCTCCCCTCCTGGTGGAGTTTTGTCCGAGAGCGGGATTCAAATGATAGCAATGCTCCCATAACTTGCATGTAGACATAATATGGATATACAAGTGTGGTGGTAAGTTGATGGAGCCAATATTTAAACCACATGGTTGACCCGCCTCAAAGACAAGACGTGTCACTTAAGAAGACTATGGACTTCAAGGGGGAAACTCCCACTTCAGGACAACCAAAAAGAATCACGTGAAAACTTGACATCAACCTTGGTTTTAAATGTTCCCGTGAGTCAACCAAACACAAACAAAGAGAAAATTCCATGTGAAACCTGTCGTTCAGAGAATCTAAGGGTGGTAGACCGTGCAGTCCCTCCTGCTGGAGTTTCGACCGAGGCCAGGCTTTGGAGGGTAGCAATGGTCCCAAAACTTGCAAGTGTACATAATATGTCTATACAAGTGTGATGGTAGCTTGATAGAGCCAATATTTAAAACACAGGGGTGACATGTCTAACAAACAAGACTTGTCACCTAAGAAGAATATGGACTACGAGGGGGAAACTCCCACTTTGGGACAACCGAAGGGAATCATGTGACAACTTGACATCAACCTTGGTTTTAAATGTTCTATGAACTAAACAAACACAAACCAAGATAAAAGTCCCCATGAAACCCATTTTTCAGAGAATCTAAGGTGGTAGACCATGCGGGCCCTCCGGCTGGAGTTTCACCCGAGACCGGGGTTTGGAAGGTAGCAATGCTCCCAAAACTTGCATGTGGACATAATATGTATATACAAGTGTGGTGGTAGGTTGATGGAGCCAATATTTAAACCACATGGGTGACCCCGTGATAGGCAACACCTGCCACTTAATGGAGAATATGGACTCACTACAAGAAATGTGTTGACTAGTGACCATCTCATAGTGACCACATAAAAATTGGTCATAGATTTATGACCAACTCATATCAAATGGTTGTAAGCCATTTCTGAGGGTTCAAGGTCTTAATCCTTATGAACAATTTAGTCCAAAAGGTCATAATGCTCAGACATGAAATGGTCATAACCGATATAATTGAAATTACCACATTATTTTTAATTGATTTTCTGCCGCTTAGGACCAATTTAAATGGTCATACCACTATAACCAGTGTGACTAGGCGTCCATTTCAGCAATCCTGCATACGTGTCAATGTCTAGGTGTCATCATTGCCTACGTGTCAACGTCTATGTGGCATTGATGCCTACATGTCAATGCTCTGACGACTGTGGCCCATTGTAATATTGACTTGTTGACTAATATGCCAGGTGGGTCCCACCCATCCCCACCACCCCTACCCCACCTGCTAGGTGGGTCCCACCCATCCCCACCACCCCCTACCCACCTGCTAGGTGGGTCCCACCCGCCCGCCCCCTACCCACCTGCTATTAAACATTTGTAGTTCAAATTGGCCCCGCTTCCTACTAAATCGACAAAAAAATGTCAAAAATATGAAAAATACCTCTACTAATTTAATATTGCAACCAATTGGTCAATTGTGCATATAATGTTCTCTAATATTTTTTGACATTGGGTTGATCCAGTTATCATGGTGAACTTTGGTAGTTGCTTCACAAATAACTCATTTATGCCACCTGAAAATGGAAAATGAGTTTTATGTGCAAAGAAAATGAAAACTTCCTATACAAAAATTGTTTTCCATTCCAAGTCGAACATTATTTTAATAATTATAGGATCATTTGAGAAAACTATGCCATGATTGTGACCATGACAATGGTCGTTTAGCTTAAAAGTCAAGAATCTTCGTACATGGTAGCTCTTTTGTAGATATGGGTGGAATCTTGTGAAATTTTTTGTAGATCTATGATACAATAGTGACTTGTAAATCTATAAATATTTTTTGCAAAAAATCACAAGAAAACTATGAAGCACTTGTAGTTCAAATTGGACCCGCTTCCAGCTGAATCGGCAGAAAGTTATCCAAAATTTAGAAAATACCTACAAATTTGTATTGTTCAACCAAGTGCTGAATTTTAAAATCACAAGCAAACTATGAAGCACTTGTACTTAAAGGGGGAAATTCCCAGTTCGGGACAACCAAAGGGAATCATGTGACAAATTGACATCAACCTTGGCTTTAAATTTTCTCATGAGTCAAACAAATACAAACCAAGAGAAAGGTCCACGTGAAACACGTCGTTCGGAGAATCTAAGGGGGTAGACCATGCGGGCTCCTTTGGCTGGAGTTTCGCCCGAGACCGGGATTTGGAGTGTAGAAATGCTCCCAAAACTTGCATGTGGACATAATATGTATATATAAGTGTGGTGGTAGGTTTATGGAGCCAATACTTAAATCACATGGGTGACCCCCCCCCCCCTCCCCCTCATAGACAAGACGTGTAACTTAAGAAGAATATGGACTTCAAGGGGGAAACTCCCACTTCGGGACAACAGAAGGGGATCATGTGACAACTTTACATCAACCTTTGTTTTTAATGTTCCCGTGAGTCAACCAAACACGAACCAAGAGAAAAATCCACGTGAAACCCGTTGTTCAGAGAATATAATGGGGGGTAGACCGTGCGGGCCCTTCCGGTTGGAGTTTCGCCTGAGACCGGGCTTCGGAGGGTAGGTATGCTCCAAAAAACTTGCATGTGGACATAATATACATATATATACACAAGTGTGGTGGTAGGTTGATGTAGCCAATATTTAAATCTGATGGCCCTCCTGAGGTTTTTTACATGTCAAGAATACTATTAGGTAAGTATATTGCTTCTTATTGGCTTCATGACCACAATTTAGTATCGATTCCCTATATTTTATATCATGTGTACGCAGGTGCCTCCTCAGTGGTGCGCCGCGGACAAGGCGTCCTGTTGGATGATCCTAGACTATTGGGTATCCCCGGAGTACATGGCAAAGCAGAAGGAAGTGCAAGGCAAGCATCGCTTGCTAGGTGGTGGAGTACACCGCTAGGGCAACCTCACCCTTGCTGACACCGTGCTAAAAAGTGTGAGTAAATGCATTAGTTATTTATTATCACATTGTTAGTATCTATGCGCGAGCTTTGCCTTATTGTTCTTAATGCTTTCTCTTGTAGAGAGAAGAGATGGGCAAGGATCTCAGTGAGTTTGAGGTTTTATGTAATACCCAAACAAAGAAGGAAGTGAAGCCGGGGGAGTCAAAGTGGCTCAAGTTATTGGCTTCGACCTCAGACAGGATGTATACCGCAAGAAGTTCAAGTAGGTCGAGGGTCCGGATGCTAACCCATACAAGGAGCCCATCGACCCTGTGGTTGCTATGCTCGCAGGAAATGGCCTGAAGCATTGCATAAGAAGAACATAAGGTGTGATCCGTCGTACCCTTGCTATGCCTTTTTTTCTTATTTCGCCTCCATGTTACCCTCCATCGTGAGGGAATAAACATGTTGGCTGTAAGAAAATAAGATGGCGCATGTGGGTACGCGGCCTTCTTTTGCCTTCTCACATACAAGGAATTTTTCCTTTTAGTTGCAATTCTCACATACAAGGAATTTTGTACAATTGTTGCATTGTAAGTCCTAAATGCGGCAAAAGAAGGGGTTAGACCAGGTTCCAAACTCAAGTCCAAGGGGATTGAGTTTGAAGTAGGTAACAAGTATTTGCTCCGGTAGTTAACTGGGCTCTTGATCCGTTAGAGCTGTCAAGCTTGTTAACGAAAACCCCTTGCGAGATAATATAATGAAAGTTGTTTATTTTGGGTACAGGAAGAAGAAAAAGTCAAAAGATTGATCAAGTCGAAGATATGAAGATCTGAGATTCAACCCAAATCTACAATTCTGGTAGAATCTCGGGGGCTACTGAGAAGGGTATAAATAATAGAGCCCACTGCTTGTGTAACCCTGAGGCCCGTTAAGCTAGGCCCAAGTATAATCATAGTCGAAATACGAGTTCATGTCGTATATCGATGTTGTAATATGTGTTGAACCCGACCGGTTCCTTGAGACCTGGCCACCTATATATAGGGGCTAGGAGAGGACGGTCAGGGACAAATTGAGAGTAAGCCAAGTTGACCACCACGTTTATTCTCGATACACGCCTTGTTTGATTGATTTTACCTTCGAGTTCATCTGACGCCTTATTTCCCCGATCCTAAGTCCTTCATCTAGGACATTTGTCGACTTAACCCTCGTCACTGATAATACGATTTGCATGTCAACGAACTACATCAGACAGCTGGCCCAACTCGCCAAGGTGTGAGTATAGTATGCGATTAGACCCTACATTGCCCAAGTTGCTTAATTGTATAACGAAAACTCGTCGGTGCTCTTGAGCACCAGTGAGCTCATTTTTTGAATTTTTTTAAAATGGCACTTCTCGGTCTTAAAACATTTATCCAAGATAATGTAGCTAGATATATACATCGAGATTGGATGCCAGAAATTTCACTTAAAAAATACGTTGGGGAAATACAGAAAAGACAAGTTTCTAACAAAAATACTCATATATAATGGCTATATACTATCAACAAATGTTTTTTTCCACAGACCAAAACATTATGAGTTTTCTACCAAAACTTTGCACCAATATAAAAACCATATATACATATTTCTAAAATTAAAATTTGATTTTTTTGAAACTCAAAAGTACAAATTTTAATTTTTTTTTCAAAAGGAGACCACACTGAATTCGCGCCCGTTGTTTAAGCCTTATTTTTTGTGTATGATAGTATACACAAATGGGCAATACATGGATATGAGTGTCCAGCATTTGTTTAGGCATCCTAACACAAGTAGCTCTTATGGAAAGACATAGTGTACAAGTTGTTAGAGTTGACTGAGTATAATAGAGACTTGGCATAGGATAGCAAGTCCTTGATAAAAGACCCCTTGTCTTCGTGTGTGCATGATGCATTCCATGGAGTTCTAGAGTCAACTTCACCAGATGAAGCCTGGACACAGCTTTCAGTAATGATGTAGCTTACCTTACGTTCGACAGTGAAGCATATTGTATGTACACTTATATAAATTCAAGGTCAATATGCTACTGGAAAAATGTAAGTGAACTCAGCAGCGTTAGGTGGGGGAGAAGAGACGTCAAAATGCAGTATGCTAATGCTTTCATGACTAATTGACTGTTACACAGGGTAAGAGCATCTCTAACAAGCAATGTAAAAACAATTTCGTGTCCAAAAAAGAAATTTTTAGTGCTAGCTAATTGGCTCGATGAAGCCACGCATGTTCCGATATACATTCATGTGCCCGAATCACAAATATGCTCAGACCCACCGCAAAATCGATTGGTGCATTTGCTAATTGGTACATAGTAATCGTAGCTATGTCAAAAAATTGCATTTTTTTTTCTAGCACACATTGAGAATCTAGACAAGTGGAGCGAGCATAGACGGTAGATGGCAACTGCCTTTTTTCCGTTACCACGTGGCAACATGCCATTGGATTGCGCCCTAATTCCCGATGCAGTAAAATAACTGGCTAGTGGAGATATATAGTAGAGGTTTGACGCGGTAGTAGTTGGGTAGCTGGCATGGTGGTGGAACATAACTTGAGACATGACCGTTCGTAGCTCATCTAACGTCAAGGACTGCGAATTTGCAGATTTGCAGGATGCAGTCCATTTTGAGGTCATATGTTCTTTACCTTACCATCGACATTGAATCATATTGTATGCACTTATAAACGAAAGGTAAATATGTTGTTGTTGACATCAACACCCACCATGCAACTGCAACCCATGAGATGTTAGGTATACACCCACACTGCATGTCAATGCTTGCATGCTGAAAAAATGTAGTAAGCTATAATAAGCATATTCAAGGTCAATACGGTACTCCCTTCGTTTTTGTATACAAAATCACAAACTCATGTTCCAGGTACCAAAATACAAAATCAACTAATAAATAACATGATTAATTTTATGAAATGCTCTAGTGTTGCATGTGGCATTTCCTTCTCTATGGCTGCATGCGATATTCACATTAATGAGCATCATTCCAAGAGGTAGAAATTTAATCAGCTTTTCTCGATTAGTGTTACTGGCCTTGTATACATGGAAAATGTATTTTTTTTATAGTGGCCTTGTATTCAAGAACGGAGCAAGTACTTGTTATCCACAACAACTCAGCAACCCCCCACGGACATGTTGTTGTTGGTAGCGTTAGCGGCCGCTTTGCTTGTCGTATCCTCTGCCGATAACCCCACCGAAAAGAAAAGAAGTGTGTCAAGCTTGGTCGGCAAGGGACTATGGCATCATCAACATCTCTACTGACAATGATGGCGGGTGTGTGGATGGAGGTGTCAATAGCGGCAAGCTCAACTGGAGCACCTTTGATCGGTGCTAGATAGAACCATGTACATTTTAAATTATTTTCAAATTTTTAGAATATTCAAAGAATTTGAATCATATTTTTAATTTCCTTTTAAATCCAAGTGTTCAAATTTTTGGGGCCGAAACATATTTGGAGTGCCACTGTGTGCACCTATACGCTAGCAATGTGTGTTGGTGCTCCAATACTAAGCATCCATCATTGTTTCACGACATTCTATTGGAAGTGTCGATGGAGATGCTCTTAGTCTATCTTTATTACTATTTACGGCTAGCTAGTCAAAAATGCATGTTCCAATATTAGCCTGCTCCTGTTTTTTCGCACTCTAGCCCTTGCAAAAGGTCAAACATAGGTTGTTGAGTTCAATTAGCTGGCTACCCTACGGCGGTTCAAAGTCTTCGGTTTAGTCCTCCATGGAATGATGCCGATATGGACCTAACACAAAAAAAAACTGGAGCATGAGAAAAATAATTAATAAAACAACAAAGTAAGATAGAACAGGCATGGAGTGGTATTGACTCTATGGAATGACGTTGCCTCTATGTTAGGCATTGATCATGTATGTGATCTTAAGACTTGCAGGTTGCTACACTTGATAGGATAACTTGCTAAATTTAGACAACTTGTGACATTTTTTTATGGACCAAGATATTATTATTTTTATCATTAGGTGTAACGCGTTTTACATACTTTTTTTTATTTACGCCCAGCAAGGTAGTTAGTAGCATGCATTCTTGTGCTCCAGCGAAGGAATGTTTAGACGGTTGAATGAAGTAATGGACCATCATCGGTGGTCAAATAAAATAAAGTGAGAGACTAGGCTTTATATAGATGCAGTAGGCAGGTAGTGCTAACTCGCATTGAGTTGATAGCAAAGCCGGCCGCAGCAATGTCGCCCCCCACGGCCACGATGTTGTTGCTAGTGTCAGCGACCGCTTTGCTCGTGGTAGCCACTACCACCACTGGCGCAAAGGAAGGCTGCCAGTCGAGCTGCGGTGGCGTTGACATCCCTTACCCATTCGGCATCGGCGCCGCCAACTGCTTCCGGCCAGGCTTCGAGATCCTCTGCGACAACTCAAGCGGGGTGTATCAACCTCTTCTTCCCGGCGCCACCTCCCGCTACGACTTGGGCCCCTTGAACTTGTTGGAAGAGTGGTTCGAGGACCAGGTACTCGTCCTTAGCCTCAACGTGACGCCACGCCCGCAGATCCGGGTGGAGACGAAGGTGGCATATGAGTGCTTCGACGCCCTCGGCGCCGACGATGGCAATTTCGCCGGTGCTCTGAATCTGAGCGCGGATAGCACTCAGAATGTATATCGCATCTCCAACTCCGGGAACGAGCTCTACGTCCTCGGCTGTAACACCTTCATCTACACGGGGAGTGGGGTGCCTGGCCGCAACGCCCAGTCCTACTATGGCGGCTGCGTGGCCTACTGCAAGGATGCCGAGGGGCCCAAGGATGGTGCCTGCGAGGGCATTGGCTGCTGCCACGTCGACCTCCCACCGGGCCTCACCGACACCAGCATGCAGCTAAACCAAGGATGGTCGCACAAAGGTCTCGAGTACAGCCCCTGCAACTACGCCTTCATAGTGGAGAAAGGCAATTATTCCTTCAAGGCGGCTGACCTCAGAGACATGCCCCGCAACCAGACCATGCCGCTGCTCCTCGACTGGGCAATCCGTGACTCCACATCCTGCAGCAACCCCAAGGAATCAGCCTGCGTCAGCGTCAACAGCCGTTGCGCTGATTCCGACAATGGGCCGGGGTACGTCTGCCACTGCTCCGACGGCTACGAGGGCAACCCTTTCGTCCAAGACGGTTGCCAGGGTAACGCTCTATGCCTATCCATTTTTTCTATCTCCTTCAATTAGCCTACGCAGGGTGACTATGAACTTACGGGATGATGAACCACTTACTACGGTGCAGATATCAACGAGTGTCAACGCGACCCAGAAAATGCGTGCCCTAAGCATAGCGAATGCACCAACATCGGTGGCTCGCACACATGCGAATGCAGTAAAGGATACAAGCGTGAAGTTGATTCAAAGACACTATCGTGCGTTGCAAAGAGTTCAAAGTTCCCGCTTGTAGCCAAGCTTACCGTTGGTATGCGCACTATCTTCATATTTCCTTGTATTGTTCCTATCTACATACTTGTGTCCTGTTATGGTTATTTCTTACTTCATTTTCTTCCTGGTGAGGTTATTTATCTTAGCTATATCATTCCGTGGAAACTAACCTCCAATATTTTCCAAACTTAACTAATAATGGAAAAAAAGTTTTATGGGTTTGGTAATATTGTGTATGAGTTTTGCATCCATAGGCTCGCTCACGCATTGACATAAACTCATGAAGCGAGATTTAATTGTTAATGGAGGCAATGGAGACTTGTAAAATACTAAAATTTGGCATATGTCCCACTGTGGAGTTTATGTTATAATAGCCATGGTTTTAGCTTCCTCGCCCGGCTCACCAAGTGATTTTTCATGCAGTAAGCCTTATTTATAGCCCGTCTCTTGCAGACATATTATAGCTACGTGCATCTGGAGGTTTCAGAATACTGCGTGTGTGCGCTTGAGTGCATAAAATTTTGTTTTTTCAATTAATAATTCCACATGGGCATGTCCTACATGGCACGATTATTTTAAATACACTAGATATGGTCATTTTTTAAATATACCCTCGTACCTCTCAAAAAGATAATACTTTAGATATTCTATTTGTACATGCAAAGCATTAATTTGTCTTTTACCATATACAATTTCTTACACCTGAATAATTGGTTGATAAACTGCAGGGATTGTCCTAGGTTTATCCCTCATAGTTATTGCTCTGTTGTTAGCACTGGTTTTCTTCCAAAAGAGACAACTGGACAAATCATTTGAAAAGAACGGGGGTAAGGTACTTCAGAACGTGAAAGGCCTGACCATTTTCACCAAGGAGGGACTGAAGAAAATCACAAGAAACAATTCAGACTTTCTTGGCAATGGGGCCTTTGGTAATGTCTATAAAGGAACTCTCCCTGATGATACTATTGTGGCTGTCAAGGGATCTATCGTTGTAAATGAAGAATCAAGGAAAGATTTCACCGATGAAGTGGAGATTCAGACCAACATGATCCATAAGAATATTCTTCGGCTGGTAGGTTGCTGCCTTGAGGTGGAGGTCCCAATGCTGGTATACGAGTTTGCGGCTAATGGAAGCCTCCAAGACATTCTCCACCAGAAGAAAAACCAAGAACTTCCACTGGATCTGCGTTTGGATATTGCAATTGGGGCTGCAGAAGGGTTGAAATACATGCACTCATCCACAAATCAGGCCATACGACATGGTGATGTCAAGCCGGACAACATACTCCTTGATGAAAATTTAACACCCAAAATCTCTGATTTTGGGCTGTCAAAGCTTAATATAGAGGGACAATTTGCCAAGAAAGTAGTTGGGTGCATGGGTTATGTAGACCCGGTTTTCTTGAAAACTGGCCTTTTAACACAAAAGAGTGATGTGTACAGCTTTGGAGCTGTTCTCCTGGAACTCATTACTGGAAAGAAAAATGTATATGGCGAGAACCAAAGCCTCATCATTGATTTCTGCAAAGTTTACGAGAAAGAGAATAGTGGGAGGACTATGTTCGACACAGAGATTGCAAATGAAGAAGACATGTTTGTCCTGGAAGAAATTAGCAAGCTAGCAATTGAGTGTCTATGCGAAGACATAGAAGAGAGACCAGATATGACGGAGGTGGCTGAGAGACTGGTTATGCTGAGGAGAGACAAGAAACTTAAAAAAACACTCACCACTCATGGGAGCTTCGAGGATACCACCATGGCCGGGTCACCCATGCAGCAGCGGACCTAGCTACTATTCATGCCATTCTTTGGTGCAACTCCCTCCATCCACCAATGGTCGGCAAGTGCACACCCACTCCAGGGAAGAATGGTTTCTCAGTGTTATGTTATTGTATCTCTATTGGCTTCACTAGTGTGCGTGCTTTAATTAATTTCAGTTAATTCTTTGTATAATTCTTATGTGGCTGATAAGTCTTATCCCACATTATGTATCTTTAATACCACATCAATGAAATACGAAAATGCTGCAATCAGTGGCACAAACTGACTGTGTGCGCTTGTCAAATTATTCCTTGTGTTCCCGCTGTGATTGCATATGTGCGTTTCTACAAATCCTTGAACTACAAGTAGAAGATATTTTTTATAAAAAAGATCATGTAGAAATGCAGGCGGAGAAGGAGACGGCCGACGGTCACAAGCTCAAAAGGCTTAAGAATCAAGACCATTACTGCCCCCTCTTTCTTCACTTTTAGTCCAACTGAGCACAATCAATTTTACAAGTGCCCAGTAGGAGTCAAAAGTTCGATGTTCCTTTAGACTAGTCATAGTGGGAGTAACTTAAGTGGTAACATCACACTTTTTAAGATAGAATGGTGACATGACAAGTCATTGATTGAAGAGAGAGAGGCTTGTGGTAACTAGCTATGTTACCATAACATCACACACCCCAAAGCAAAATGAGTCTATAACCTAATAAATGACACCTTGCATGACACCACACATAAGTTGCTACCCACTATAAAAGTAGTAACATATACTAGTAACATGTGCATGACACTACTCTAAGTTACTCCCCACTATGAGCAGCCTTAGCGTAATTCGTGACATAGCTTGCCTGATTTATTAGTGATTGTGTATAAATTGATTAAATATTACATTTGTAATCAATTTATATATTCATTGATTATTTAATGATGAGAGTGTTATGTTTACGGACATCGACTAAATCTTCACATATCATGCTCAGTGTAGAACGCTAGAGAGAGGAGAGAATTGGCGTAATGCGTTGGATGTATTATTGAGCCTCTCGGACGAGTATATATAGGCGTACAAAGAACCGACTTGACAAGAAACAAATCTATCTCTAACTAATATATCCCTAAACCGTGCGTATACTCTTAACACTCAGCAATGACAGATCGAAAAATGATAATATGCTTAAATCAGAGGTATTTACATTGACAAATTATTGAAATGGTTTAACAAATTTGTGCCTATAATTTGGCATTTATATTTGTGGTATTAAAACATTATGTCGTGATCCACCGTTAGTTGCCTGGACGTGGTGGAACGCATCGACATTGAGCATGAGCAAGGTGGTGTAGCAACACAAATCTACAAATACAAGTTATTTCCAAAAGACAATAAAGGTGATATAGGAACTTGATCGAACTTTATGCTAACAAATAGAGCATACTCCCTCCGTCCACATAGCTAGCACTAGTAGAAAAAAGAACTTCCATACGAACCTTTAGTACCCAAACAATTTGATCCACGGCTAATGGTCGCATTAGTCCTGGTTCAATCGAAAGTGTGGGTCAGGGATCATTAGTCTCCGTTCAAATGTGCCCTTTCGTCCCGGTTTACGCCACCAACCGGGACTAATGGCTAGGGGTCTTCAGTCCCGGTTGGTGGCGCACACCGGGACTAAAGGGCACCCTTTAGTCCCGAATTGTGTCACCAACCAGGACTAAAGGCCTGTTCAAACGAACTGTCCACTTCCCGCGCCAGTTACGACGCGATCGTCGCTTCGAAATTTGCTGCCATTGGAGCGATCGCTTCGGTAATCGACGTGACGCATCGGAACGCCATGGCCGACCTTAATCACATCGCCGGCGTCTAGCTCTTCATCTCCAAGGGTGGAGAAATGGATCCACGCCATCAAGCAATGGTTCCTCGACGCCGCACCGATCAAGTGTGTGGGCTTGGACTGTGAGTTCACCAGCCCTCGCGAGGATAGGCGCAATCAGCATGCCGCCGTCCTTCAACTCTTGGTGGCGTCCGAGGTTTTGGTCTTCCGGATATGTTGAGTCAATCGCGTGCCGCAGCTGCTCAAGAAATTTTTGAAGGACACCACCATCAGATTCTGCGGTGCGGCTATCGCCAATGATGTGCGCATGCTGAGTCCATATGGAATTGAAATTCCGTCTACGTACGATCTCCAAAAGATTGTCCCGAACCCCACCAAGAATCTAATTCTGAGTCTCTATGATCTGGCCAATGCTACTATTGGGACAAATCTTAAGAAGAAGAAGAAGAAGAGGATCAAGAAGGACAAGAAGAAGGACGACGCGGAAGAAAAAGGATAACTAATATTTGGTTGGGCCAAAGTTCCATTGAGCTTCGAGCAAGTGTTGTATGCCGCTCTAGACGCTCGCCTGGGCTTCGAGATTGCTAGGAGCCACTGGAAACTACAAGGCTACAATAGCCATGTTGATCGTCTCAATATTTAGGTGGATGATAGTAGATGTGTGGTTGTGTGAGTCTTCGAGATTTCTCGTGTCTCTTATTGTTATTCTATTGGATGAGTATAATGTTTTGAAAAATATACTCCCTCTGTTTCGGTTAACAAGTCTATTAATTTTCGAATTTTGGATTTTTCAAGTTTTTTGGCTTTTTTGAATATTTTAATTATTAAAAGTTAATAATTAAATTATGCATAAAGATTATTTGGAATTCATTGATGCTTATTATTACTTAATCATTGTTGCTTATTTTGTGAATTTATTTGGAATTTAAAAAAGTAATATTATATGCTACCAAAGTGTATAGGTTAATAGAACTGGTAGCATACCATTATCAAGAAGTCGCGAGCGCGGTCTTGGAAGCTACTATGGAAGGAATGGAGAAGTTAAGCGTGCTAAGGGTGGAGCAGTGTGAGGATAGGTGACCGATCGGGAAGTGAGGACCACAAGTATGTAATTTGACATGAGATTGGAGATATTAGAGAAATAAAGAAATTAGAGAAATTCCGGAAATAGAGAAATTCTAAAAAAAACAAATTCATTTTTTTTTGAACGGACTAAAGGGTCCTCCAGCCGCAGCACATGATCTGGGCCACGTGGAGGCCCTTTAGTCCCGGTTCGTAAACAACCGGGACTAAAGGCTGGAGGCTTTAGTCCCGCTTTGTTAGTCCCAGTTGCTACAAGCGGGACCAATGGACTTTACAAACCGGGATCAAATGGGCTTTTTTCCACTAGTGTAGCAAGTGGACGTTTCCAAGACGTATTAAGCTTTTCGCAAAAATACACGCCTTGTTTGATTGATTTTACCTTCGAGTTCATCTGACGCCTTATTTCCCCGATCCTAAGTCCTTCATCTAGGACATTTGTCGACTTAACCCTCGTCACTGATAATACGATTTGCATGTCAACGAACTACATCAGACAGCTGGCCCAACTCGCCAAGGTGTGAGTATAGTATGCGATTAGACCCTACATTGCCCAAGTTGCTTAATTGTATAACGAAAACTCGTCGGTGCTCTTGAGCACCAGTGAGCTCATTTTTTGAATTTTTTTAAAATGGCACTTCTCGGTCTTAAAACATTTATCCAAGATAATGTAGCTAGATATATACATCGAGATTGGATGCCAGAAATTTCACTTAAAAAATACGTTGGGGAAATACAGAAAAGACAAGTTTCTAACAAAAATACTCATATATAATGGCTATATACTATCAACAAATGTTTTTTTCCACAGACCAAAACATTATGAGTTTTCTACCAAAACTTTGCACCAATATAAAAACCATATATACATATTTCTAAAATTAAAATTTGATTTTTTTGAAACTCAAAAGTACAAATTTTAATTTTTTTTCAAAAGGAGACCACACTGAATTCGCGCCCGTTGTTTAAGCCTTATTTTTTGTGTATGATAGTATACACAAATGGGCAATACATGGATATGAGTGTCCAGCATTTGTTTAGGCATCCTAACACAAGTAGCTCTTATGGAAAGACATAGTGTACAAGTTGTTAGAGTTGACTGAGTATAATAGAGACTTGGCATAGGATAGCAAGTCCTTGATAAAAGACCCCTTGTCTTCGTGTGTGCATGATGCATTCCATGGAGTTCTAGAGTCAACTTCACCAGATGAAGCCTGGACACAGCTTTCAGTAATGATGTAGCTTACCTTACGTTCGACAGTGAAGCATATTGTATGTACACTTATATAAATTCAAGGTCAATATGCTACTGGAAAAATGTAAGTGAACTCAGCAGCGTTAGGTGGGGGAGAAGAGACGTCAAAATGCAGTATGCTAATGCTTTCATGACTAATTGACTGTTACACAGGGTAAGAGCATCTCTAACAAGCAATGTAAAAACAATTTCGTGTCCAAAAAAGAAATTTTTAGTGCTAGCTAATTGGCTCGATGAAGCCACGCATGTTCCGATATACATTCATGTGCCCGAATCACAAATATGCTCAGACCCACCGCAAAATCGATTGGTGCATTTGCTAATTGGTACATAGTAATCGTAGCTAGGTCAAAAAATTGCATTTTTTTTTCTAGCACACATTGAGAATCTAGACAAGTGGAGATGGCAACTGCCTTTTTTCCGTTACCACGTGGCAACATGCCATTGGATTGCGCCCTAATTCCCGATGCAGTAAAATAACTGGCTAGTGGAGATATATAGTAGAGGTTTGACGCGGTAGTAGTTGGGTAGCTGGCATGGTGGTGGAACATAACTTGAGACATGACCGTTCGTAGCTCATCTAACGTCAAGGACTGCGAATTTGCAGATTTGCAGGATGCAGTCCATTTTGAGGTCATATGTTCTTTACCTTACCATCGACATTGAATCATATTGTATGCACTTATAAACGAAAGGTAAATATGTTGTTGTTGACATCAACACCCACCATGCAACTGCAACCCATGAGATGTTAGGTATACACCCACACTGCATGTCAATGCTTGCATGCTGAAAAAATGTAGTAAGCTATAATAAGCATATTCAAGGTCAATACGGTACTCCCTTCGTTTTTGTATACAAAATCACAAACTCATATTCCAGGTACCAAAATACAAAATCAACTAATAAATAACATGATTAATTTTATGAAATGCTCTAGTGTTGCATGTGGCATTTCCTTCTCTATGGCTGCATGCGATATTCACATTAATGAGCATCATTCCAAGAGGTAGAAATTTAATCAGCTTTTCTCGATTAGTGTTACTGGCCTTGTATACATGGAAAATGTATTTTTTTTATAGTGGCCTTGTATTCAAGAACGGAGCAAGTACTTGTTATCCACAACAACTCAGCAACCCCCCACGGACATGTTGTTGTTGGTAGCGTTAGCGGCCGCTTTGCTTGTCGTATCCTCTGCCGATAACCCCACCGAAAAGAAAAGAAGTGTGTCAAGCTTGGTCGGCAAGGGACTATGGCATCATCAACATCTCTACTGACAATGATGGCGGGTGTGTGGATGGAGGTGTCAATAGCGGCAAGCTCAACTGGAGCACCTTTGATCGGTGCTAGATAGAACCATGTACATTTTAAATTATTTTCAAATTTTTAGAATATTCAAAGAATTTGAATCATATTTTTAATTTCCTTTTAAATCCAAGTGTTCAAATTTTGGGGCCGAAACATATTTGGAGTGCCACTGTGTGCACCTATACGCTAGCAATGTGTGTTGGTGCTCCAATACTAAGCATCCATCATTGTTTCACGACATTCTATTGGAAGTGTCGATGGAGATGCTCTTAGTCTATCTTTATTACTATTTACGGCTAGCTAGTCAAAAATGCATGTTCCAATATTAGCCTGCTCCTGTTTTTTCGCACTCTAGCCCTTGCAAAAGGTCAAACATAGGTTGTTGAGTTCAATTAGCTGGCTACCCTACGGCGGTTCAAAGTCTTCGGTTTAGTCCTCCATGGAATGATGCCGATATGGACCTAACACAAAAAAAAACTGGAGCATGAGAAAAATAATTAATAAAACAACAAAGTAAGATAGAACAGGCATGGAGTGGTATTGACTCTATGGAATGACGTTGCCTCTACGTTAGGCATTGATCATGTATGTGATCTTAAGACTTGCAGGTTGCTACACTTGATAGGATAACTTGCTAAATTTAGACAACTTGTGACATTTTTTTATGGACCAAGATATTATTATTTTTATCATTAGGTGTAACGCGTTTTACATACTTTTTTTTATTTACGCCCAGCAAGGTAGTTAGTAGCATGCATTCTTGTGCTCCAGCGAAGGAATGTTTAGACGGTTGAATGAAGTAATGGACCATCATCGGTGGTCAAATAAAATAAAGTGAGAGACTAGGCTTTATATAGATGCAGTAGGCAGGTAGTGCTAACTCGCATTGAGTTGATAGCAAAGCCGGCCGCAGCAATGTCGCCCCCCACGGCCACGATGTTGTTGCTAGTGTCAGCGACCGCTTTGCTCGTGGTAGCCACTACCACCACTGGCGCAAAGGAAGGCTGCCAGTCGAGCTGCGGTGGCGTTGACATCCCTTACCCATTCGGCATCGGCGCCGCCAACTGCTTCCGGCCAGGCTTCGAGATCCTCTGCGACAACTCAAGCGGGGTGTATCAACCTCTTCTTCCCGGCGCCACCTCCCGCTACGACTTGGGCCCCTTGAACTTGTTGGAAGAGTGGTTCGAGGACCAGGTACTCGTCCTTAGCCTCAACGTGACGCCACGCCCGCAGATCCGGGTGGAGACGAAGGTGGCATATGAGTGCTTCGACGCCCTCGGCGCCGACGATGGCAATTTCGCCGGTGCTCTGAATCTGAGCGCGGATAGCACTCAGAATGTATATCGCATCTCCAACTCCGGGAACGAGCTCTACGTCCTCGGCTGTAACACCTTCATCTACACGGGGAGTGGGGTGCCTGGCCGCAACGCCCAGTCCTACTATGGCGGCTGCGTGGCCTACTGCAAGGATGCCGAGGGGCCCAAGGATGGTGCCTGCGAGGGCATTGGCTGCTGCCACGTCGACCTCCCACCGGGCCTCACCGACACCAGCATGCAGCTAAACCAAGGATGGTCGCACAAAGGTCTCGAGTACAGCCCCTGCAACTACGCCTTCATAGTGGAGAAAGGCAATTATTCCTTCAAGGCGGCTGACCTCAGAGACATGCCCCGCAACCAGACCATGCCGCTGCTCCTCGACTGGGCAATCCGTGACTCCACATCCTGCAGCAACCCCAAGGAATCAGCCTGCGTCAGCGTCAACAGCCGTTGCGCTGATTCCGACAATGGGCCGGGGTACGTCTGCCACTGCTCCGACGGCTACGAGGGCAACCCTTTCGTCCAAGACGGTTGCCAGGGTAACGCTCTATGCCTATCCATTTTTTCTATCTCCTTCAATTAGCCTACGCAGGGTGACTATGAACTTACGGGATGATGAACCACTTACTACGGTGCAGATATCAACGAGTGTCAACGCGACCCAGAAAATGCGTGCCCTAAGCATAGCGAATGCACCAACATCGGTGGCTCGCACACATGCGAATGCAGTAAAGGATACAAGCGTGAAGTTGATTCAAAGACACTATCGTGCGTTGCAAAGAGTTCAAAGTTCCCGCTTGTAGCCAAGCTTACCGTTGGTATGCGCACTATCTTCATATTTCCTTGTATTGTTCCTATCTACATACTTGTGTCCTGTTATGGTTATTTCTTACTTCATTTTCTTCCTGGTGAGGTTATTTATCTTAGCTATATCATTCCGTGGAAACTAACCTCCAATATTTTCCAAACTTAACTAATAATGGAAAAAAAGTTTTATGGGTTTGGTAATATTGTGTATGAGTTTTGCATCCATAGGCTCGCTCACGCATTGACATAAACTCATGAAGCGAGATTTAATTGTTAATGGAGGCAATGGAGACTTGTAAAATACTAAAATTTGGCATATGTCCCACTGTGGAGTTTATGTTATAATAGCCATGGTTTTAGCTTCCTCGCCCGGCTCACCAAGTGATTTTTCATGCAGTAAGCCTTATTTATAGCCCGTCTCTTGCAGACATATTATAGCTACGTGCATCTGGAGGTTTCAGAATACTGCGTGTGTGCGCTTGAGTGCATAAAATTTTGTTTTTTCAATTAATAATTCCACATGGGCATGTCCTACATGGCACGATTATTTTAAATACACTAGATATGGTCATTTTTTAAATATACCCTCGTACCTCTCAAAAAGATAATACTTTAGATATTCTATTTGTACATGCAAAGCATTAATTTGTCTTTTACCATATACAATTTCTTACACCTGAATAATTGGTTGATAAACTGCAGGGATTGTCCTAGGTTTATCCCTCATAGTTATTGCTCTGTTGTTAGCACTGGTTTTCTTCCAAAAGAGACAACTGGACAAATCATTTGAAAAGAACGGGGGTAAGGTACTTCAGAACGTGAAAGGCCTGACCATTTTCACCAAGGAGGGACTGAAGAAAATCACAAGAAACAATTCAGACTTTCTTGGCAATGGGGCCTTTGGTAATGTCTATAAAGGAACTCTCCCTGATGATACTATTGTGGCTGTCAAGGGATCTATCGTTGTAAATGAAGAATCAAGGAAAGATTTCACCGATGAAGTGGAGATTCAGACCAACATGATCCATAAGAATATTCTTCGGCTGGTAGGTTGCTGCCTTGAGGTGGAGGTCCCAATGCTGGTATACGAGTTTGCGGCTAATGGAAGCCTCCAAGACATTCTCCACCAGAAGAAAAACCAAGAACTTCCACTGGATCTGCGTTTGGATATTGCAATTGGGGCTGCAGAAGGGTTGAAATACATGCACTCATCCACAAATCAGGCCATACGACATGGTGATGTCAAGCCGGACAACATACTCCTTGATGAAAATTTAACACCCAAAATCTCTGATTTTGGGCTGTCAAAGCTTAATATAGAGGGACAATTTGCCAAGAAAGTAGTTGGGTGCATGGGTTATGTAGACCCGGTTTTCTTGAAAACTGGCCTTTTAACACAAAAGAGTGATGTGTACAGCTTTGGAGCTGTTCTCCTGGAACTCATTACTGGAAAGAAAAATGTATATGGCGAGAACCAAAGCCTCATCATTGATTTCTGCAAAGTTTACGAGAAAGAGAATAGTGGGAGGACTATGTTCGACACAGAGATTGCAAATGAAGAAGACATGTTTGTCCTGGAAGAAATTAGCAAGCTAGCAATTGAGTGTCTATGCGAAGACATAGAAGAGAGACCAGATATGACGGAGGTGGCTGAGAGACTGGTTATGCTGAGGAGAGACAAGAAACTTAAAAAAACACTCACCACTCATGGGAGCTTCGAGGATACCACCATGGCCGGGTCACCCATGCAGCAGCGGACCTAGCTACTATTCATGCCATTCTTTGGTGCAACTCCCTCCATCCACCAATGGTCGGCAAGTGCACACCCACTCCAGGGAAGAATGGTTTCTCAGTGTTATGTTATTGTATCTCTATTGGCTTCACTAGTGTGCGTGCTTTAATTAATTTCAGTTAATTCTTTGTATAATTCTTATGTGGCTGATAAGTCTTATCCCACATTATGTATCTTTAATACCACATCAATGAAATACGAAAATGCTGCAATCAGTGGCACAAACTGACTGTGTGCGCTTGTCAAATTATTCCTTGTGTTCCCGCTGTGATTGCATATGTGCGTTTCTACAAATCCTTGAACTACAAGTAGAAGATATTTTTTATAAAAAAGATCATGTAGAAATGCAGGCGGAGAAGGAGACGGCCGACGGTCACAAGCTCAAAAGGCTTAAGAATCAAGACCATTACTGCCCCCTCTTTCTTCACTTTTAGTCCAACTGAGCACAATCAATTTTACAAGTGCCCAGTAGGAGTCAAAAGTTCGATGTTCCTTTAGACTAGTCATAGTGGGAGTAACTTAAGTGGTAACATCACACTTTTTAAGATAGAATGGTGACATGACAAGTCATTGATTGAAGAGAGAGAGGCTTGTGGTAACTAGCTATGTTACCATAACATCACACACCCCAAAGCAAAATGAGTCTATAACCTAATAAATGACACCTTGCATGACATCACACATAAGTTGCTACCCACTATAAAAGTAGTAACATATACTAGTAACATGTGCATGACACTACTCTAAGTTACTCCCCACTATGAGCAGCCTTAGCGTAATTCGTGACATAGCTTGCTTGATTTATTAGTGATTGTGTATAAATTGATTAAATATTACATTTGTAATCAATTTATATATTCATTGATTATTTAATGATGAGAGTGTTATGTTTACGGACATCGACTAAATCTTCACATATCATGCTCAGTGTAGAACGCTAGAGAGAGGAGAGAATTGACGTAATGCGTTGGATGTATTATTGAGCCTCTCGGACGAGTATATATAGGCGTACAAAGAACCGACTTGACAAGAAACAAATCTATCTCTAACTAATATATCCCTAAACCGTGCGTATACTCTTAACACTCAGCAATGACAGATCGAAAAATGATAATATGCTTAAATCAGAGGTATTTACATTGACAAATTATTGAAATGGTTTAACAAATTTGTGCCTATAATTTGGCATTTATATTTGTGGTATTAAAACATTATGTCGTGATCCACCGTTAGTTGCCTGGACGTGGTGGAACGCATCGACATTGAGCATGAGCAAGGTGGTGTAGCAACACAAATCTACAAATACAAGTTATTTCCAAAAGACAATAAAGGTGATATAGGAACTTGATCGAACTTTACGCTAACAAATAGAGCATACTCCCTCCGTCCACATAGCTAGCACTAGTAGAAAAAAGAACTTCCATACGAACCTTTAGTACCCAAACAATTTGATCCACGGCTAATGGTCGCATTAGTCCTGGTTCAATCGAAAGTGTGGGTCAGGGATCATTAGTCTCCGTTCAAATGTGCCCTTTCGTCCCGGTTTACGCCACCAACCGGGACTAATGGCTAGGGGCCTTCAGTCCCGGTTGGTGGCGCACACCGGGACTAAAGGGCACCCTTTAGTCCCGAATTGTGTCACCAACCAGGACTAAAGGCCTGTTCAAACGAACCGTCCACTTCCCGCGCCAGTTACGACGCGATCGTCGCTTCGAAATTTGCTGCCATTGGAGCGATCGCTTCGGTAATCGACGTGACGCATCGGAACGCCATGGCCGACCTTAATCACATCGCCGGCGTCTAGCTCTTCATCTCCAAGGGTGGAGAAATGGATCCACGCCATCAAGCAATGGTTCCTCGACGCCGCACCGATCAAGTGTGTGGGCTTGGACTGTGAGTTCACCAGCCCTCGCGAGGATAGGCGCAATCAGCATGCCGCCGTCCTTCAACTCTTGGTGGCGTCCGAGGTTTTGGTCTTCCGGATATGTTGAGTCAATCGCGTGCCGCAGCTGCTCAAGAAATTTTTGAAGGACACCACCATCAGATTCTGCGGTGCGGCTATCGCCAATGATGTGCGCATGCTGAGTCCATATGGAATTGAAATTCCGTCTACGTACGATCTCCAAAAGATTGTCCCGAACCCCACCAAGAATCTAATTCTGAGTCTCTATGATCTGGCCAATGCTACTATTGGGACAAATCTTAAGAAGAAGAAGAAGAAGAGGATCAAGAAGGACAAGAAGAAGGACGACGCGGAAGAAAAAGGATAACTAATATTTGGTTGGGCCAAAGTTCCATTGAGCTTCGAGCAAGTGTTGTATGCCGCTCTAGACGCTCGCCTGGGCTTCGAGATTGCTAGGAGCCACTGGAAACTACAAGGCTACAATAGCCATGTTGATCGTCTCAATATTTAGGTGGATGATAGTAGATGTGTGGTTGTGTGAGTCTTCGAGATTTCTCGTGTCTCTTATTGTTATTCTATTGGATGAGTATAATGTTTTGAAAAATATACTCCCTCTGTTTCGGTTAACAAGTCTATTAATTTTCGAATTTTGGATTTTTCAAGTTTTTTGGCTTTTTTGAATATTTTAATTATTAAAAGTTAATAATTAAATTATGCATAAAGATTATTTGGAATTCATTGATGCTTATTATTACTTAATCATTGTTGCTTATTTTGTGAATTTATTTGGAATTTAAAAAAGTAATATTATATGCTACCAAAGTGTATAGGTTAATAGAACTGGTAGCATACCATTATCAAGAAGTCGCGAGCGCGGTCTTGGAAGCTACTATGGAAGGAATGGAGAAGTTAAGCGTGCTAAGGGTGGAGCAGTGTGAGGATAGGTGACCGATCGGGAAGTGAGGACCACAAGTATGTAATTTGACATGAGATTGGAGATATTAGAGAAATAAAGAAATTAGAGAAATTCCGGAAATAGAGAAATTCTAAAAAAAACAAATTCATTTTTTTTTGAACGGACTAAAGGGTCCTCCAGCCGCAGCACATGATCTGGGCCACGTGGAGGCCCTTTAGTCCCGGTTCGTAAACAACCGGGACTAAAGGCTGGAGACTTTAGTCCCGCTTTGTTAGTCCCAGTTGCTACAAGCGGGACCAATGGACTTTACAAACCGGGATCAAATGGGCTTTTTTCCACTAGTGTAGCAAGTGGACGTTTCCAAGACGTATTAAGCTTTTCGCAAAAATACACGCCTTGTTTGATTGATTTTACCTTCGAGTTCATCTGACGCCTTATTTCCCCGATCCTAAGTCCTTCATCTAGGACATTTGTCGACTTAACCCTCGTCACTGATAATACGATTTGCATGTCAACGAACTACATCAGACAGCTGGCCCAACTCGCCAAGGTGTGAGTATAGTATGCGATTAGACCCTACATTGCCCAAGTTGCTTAATTGTATAACGAAAACTCGTCGGTGCTCTTGAGCACCAGTGAGCTCATTTTTTGAATTTTTTTAAAATGGCACTTCTCGGTCTTAAAACATTTATCCAAGATAATGTAGCTAGATATATACATCGAGATTGGATGCCAGAAATTTCACTTAAAAAATACGTTGGGGAAATACAGAAAAGACAAGTTTCTAACAAAAATACTCATATATAATGGCTATATACTATCAACAAATGTTTTTTTCCACAGACCAAAACATTATGAGTTTTCTACCAAAACTTTGCACCAATATAAAAACCATATATACATATTTCTAAAATTAAAATTTGATTTTTTTGAAACTCAAAAGTACAAATTTTAATTTTTTTTCAAAAGGAGACCACACTGAATTCGCGCCCGTTGTTTAAGCCTTATTTTTTGTGTATGATAGTATACACAAATGGGCAATACATGGATATGAGTGTCCAGCATTTGTTTAGGCATCCTAACACAAGTAGCTCTTATGGAAAGACATAGTGTACAAGTTGTTAGAGTTGACTGAGTATAATAGAGACTTGGCATAGGATAGCAAGTCCTTGATAAAAGACCCCTTGTCTTCGTGTGTGCATGATGCATTCCATGGAGTTCTAGAGTCAACTTCACCAGATGAAGCCTGGACACAGCTTTCAGTAATGATGTAGCTTACCTTACGTTCGACAGTGAAGCATATTGTATGTACACTTATATAAATTCAAGGTCAATATGCTACTGGAAAAATGTAAGTGAACTCAGCAGCGTTAGGTGGGGGAGAAGAGACGTCAAAATGCAGTATGCTAATGCTTTCATGACTAATTGACTGTTACACAGGGTAAGAGCATCTCTAACAAGCAATGTAAAAACAATTTCGTGTCCAAAAAAGAAATTTTTAGTGCTAGCTAATTGGCTCGATGAAGCCACGCATGTTCCGATATACATTCATGTGCCCGAATCACAAATATGCTCAGACCCACCGCAAAATCGATTGGTGCATTTGCTAATTGGTACATAGTAATCGTAGCTAGGTCAAAAAATTGCATTTTTTTTTCTAGCACACATTGAGAATCTAGACAAGTGGAGATGGCAACTGCCTTTTTTCCGTTACCACGTGGCAACATGCCATTGGATTGCGCCCTAATTCCCGATGCAGTAAAATAACTGGCTAGTGGAGATATATAGTAGAGGTTTGACGCGGTAGTAGTTGGGTAGCTGGCATGGTGGTGGAACATAACTTGAGACATGACCGTTCGTAGCTCATCTAACGTCAAGGACTGCGAATTTGCAGATTTGCAGGATGCAGTCCATTTTGAGGTCATATGTTCTTTACCTTACCATCGACATTGAATCATATTGTATGCACTTATAAACGAAAGGTAAATATGTTGTTGTTGACATCAACACCCACCATGCAACTGCAACCCATGAGATGTTAGGTATACACCCACACTGCATGTCAATGCTTGCATGCTGAAAAAATGTAGTAAGCTATAATAAGCATATTCAAGGTCAATACGGTACTCCCTTCGTTTTTGTATACAAAATCACAAACTCATATTCCAGGTACCAAAATACAAAATCA
The DNA here is from genome assembly GCA_007115705.1 of Dactylis glomerata. Lineage (NCBI taxonomy): Eukaryota > Viridiplantae > Streptophyta > Magnoliopsida > Poales > Poaceae > Dactylis > Dactylis glomerata. The sequence continues at coordinate 1,642,107 of QXEO01000531.1, read as the reverse complement.
ACTAATAAATAACATGATTAATTTTATGAAATGCTCTAGTGTTGCATGTGGCATTTCCTTCTCTATGGCTGCATGCGATATTCACATTAATGAGCATCATTCCAAGAGGTAGAAATTTAATCAGCTTTTCTCGATTAGTGTTACTGGCCTTGTATACATGGAAAATGTATTTTTTTTATAGTGGCCTTGTATTCAAGAACGGAGCAAGTACTTGTTATCCACAACAACTCAGCAACCCCCCACGGACATGTTGTTGTTGGTAGCGTTAGCGGCCGCTTTGCTTGTCGTATCCTCTGCCGATAACCCCACCGAAAAGAAAAGAAGTGTGTCAAGCTTGGTCGGCAAGGGACTATGGCATCATCAACATCTCTACTGACAATGATGGCGGGTGTGTGGATGGAGGTGTCAATAGCGGCAAGCTCAACTGGAGCACCTTTGATCGGTGCTAGATAGAACCATGTACATTTTAAATTATTTTCAAATTTTTAGAATATTCAAAGAATTTGAATCATATTTTTAATTTCCTTTTAAATCCAAGTGTTCAAATTTTGGGGCCGAAACATATTTGGAGTGCCACTGTGTGCACCTATACGCTAGCAATGTGTGTTGGTGCTCCAATACTAAGCATCCATCATTGTTTCACGACATTCTATTGGAAGTGTCGATGGAGATGCTCTTAGTCTATCTTTATTACTATTTACGGCTAGCTAGTCAAAAATGCATGTTCCAATATTAGCCTGCTCCTGTTTTTTCGCACTCTAGCCCTTGCAAAAGGTCAAACATAGGTTGTTGAGTTCAATTAGCTGGCTACCCTACGGCGGTTCAAAGTCTTCGGTTTAGTCCTCCATGGAATGATGCCGATATGGACCTAACACAAAAAAAAACTGGAGCATGAGAAAAATAATTAATAAAACAACAAAGTAAGATAGAACAGGCATGGAGTGGTATTGACTCTATGGAATGACGTTGCCTCTATGTTAGGCATTGATCATGTATGTGATCTTAAGACTTGCAGGTTGCTACACTTGATAGGATAACTTGCTAAATTTAGACAACTTGTGACATTTTTTTATGGACCAAGATATTATTATTTTTATCATTAGGTGTAACGCGTTTTACATACTTTTTTTTATTTACGCCCAGCAAGGTAGTTAGTAGCATGCATTCTTGTGCTCCAGCGAAGGAATGTTTAGACGGTTGAATGAAGTAATGGACCATCATCGGTGGTCAAATAAAATAAAGTGAGAGACTAGGCTTTATATAGATGCAGTAGGCAGGTAGTGCTAACTCGCATTGAGTTGATAGCAAAGCCGGCCGCAGCAATGTCGCCCCCCACGGCCACGATGTTGTTGCTAGTGTCAGCGACCGCTTTGCTCGTGGTAGCCACTACCACCACTGGCGCAAAGGAAGGCTGCCAGTCGAGCTGCGGTGGCGTTGACATCCCTTACCCATTCGGCATCGGCGCCGCCAACTGCTTCCGGCCAGGCTTCGAGATCCTCTGCGACAACTCAAGCGGGGTGTATCAACCTCTTCTTCCCGGCGCCACCTCCCGCTACGACTTGGGCCCCTTGAACTTGTTGGAAGAGTGGTTCGAGGACCAGGTACTCGTCCTTAGCCTCAACGTGACGCCACGCCCGCAGATCCGGGTGGAGACGAAGGTGGCATATGAGTGCTTCGACGCCCTCGGCGCCGACGATGGCAATTTCGCCGGTGCTCTGAATCTGAGCGCGGATAGCACTCAGAATGTATATCGCATCTCCAACTCCGGGAACGAGCTCTACGTCCTCGGCTGTAACACCTTCATCTACACGGGGAGTGGGGTGCCTGGCCGCAACGCCCAGTCCTACTATGGCGGCTGCGTGGCCTACTGCAAGGATGCCGAGGGGCCCAAGGATGGTGCCTGCGAGGGCATTGGCTGCTGCCACGTCGACCTCCCACCGGGCCTCACCGACACCAGCATGCAGCTAAACCAAGGATGGTCGCACAAAGGTCTCGAGTACAGCCCCTGCAACTACGCCTTCATAGTGGAGAAAGGCAATTATTCCTTCAAGGCGGCTGACCTCAGAGACATGCCCCGCAACCAGACCATGCCGCTGCTCCTCGACTGGGCAATCCGTGACTCCACATCCTGCAGCAACCCCAAGGAATCAGCCTGCGTCAGCGTCAACAGCCGTTGCGCTGATTCCGACAATGGGCCGGGGTACGTCTGCCACTGCTCCGACGGCTACGAGGGCAACCCTTTCGTCCAAGACGGTTGCCAGGGTAACGCTCTATGCCTATCCATTTTTTCTATCTCCTTCAATTAGCCTACGCAGGGTGACTATGAACTTACGGGATGATGAACCACTTACTACGGTGCAGATATCAACGAGTGTCAACGCGACCCAGAAAATGCGTGCCCTAAGCATAGCGAATGCACCAACATCGGTGGCTCGCACACATGCGAATGCAGTAAAGGATACAAGCGTGAAGTTGATTCAAAGACACTATCGTGCGTTGCAAAGAGTTCAAAGTTCCCGCTTGTAGCCAAGCTTACCGTTGGTATGCGCACTATCTTCATATTTCCTTGTATTGTTCCTATCTACATACTTGTGTCCTGTTATGGTTATTTCTTACTTCATTTTCTTCCTGGTGAGGTTATTTATCTTAGCTATATCATTCCGTGGAAACTAACCTCCAATATTTTCCAAACTTAACTAATAATGGAAAAAAAGTTTTATGGGTTTGGTAATATTGTGTATGAGTTTTGCATCCATAGGCTCGCTCACGCATTGACATAAACTCATGAAGCGAGATTTAATTGTTAATGGAGGCAATGGAGACTTGTAAAATACTAAAATTTGGCATATGTCCCACTGTGGAGTTTATGTTATAATAGCCATGGTTTTAGCTTCCTCGCCCGGCTCACCAAGTGATTTTTCATGCAGTAAGCCTTATTTATAGCCCGTCTCTTGCAGACATATTATAGCTACGTGCATCTGGAGGTTTCAGAATACTGCGTGTGTGCGCTTGAGTGCATAAAATTTTGTTTTTTCAATTAATAATTCCACATGGGCATGTCCTACATGGCACGATTATTTTAAATACACTAGATATGGTCATTTTTTAAATATACCCTCGTACCTCTCAAAAAGATAATACTTTAGATATTCTATTTGTACATGCAAAGCATTAATTTGTCTTTTACCATATACAATTTCTTACACCTGAATAATTGGTTGATAAACTGCAGGGATTGTCCTAGGTTTATCCCTCATAGTTATTGCTCTGTTGTTAGCACTGGTTTTCTTCCAAAAGAGACAACTGGACAAATCATTTGAAAAGAACGGGGGTAAGGTACTTCAGAACGTGAAAGGCCTGACCATTTTCACCAAGGAGGGACTGAAGAAAATCACAAGAAACAATTCAGACTTTCTTGGCAATGGGGCCTTTGGTAATGTCTATAAAGGAACTCTCCCTGATGATACTATTGTGGCTGTCAAGGGATCTATCGTTGTAAATGAAGAATCAAGGAAAGATTTCACCGATGAAGTGGAGATTCAGACCAACATGATCCATAAGAATATTCTTCGGCTGGTAGGTTGCTGCCTTGAGGTGGAGGTCCCAATGCTGGTATACGAGTTTGCGGCTAATGGAAGCCTCCAAGACATTCTCCACCAGAAGAAAAACCAAGAACTTCCACTGGATCTGCGTTTGGATATTGCAATTGGGGCTGCAGAAGGGTTGAAATACATGCACTCATCCACAAATCAGGCCATACGACATGGTGATGTCAAGCCGGACAACATACTCCTTGATGAAAATTTAACACCCAAAATCTCTGATTTTGGGCTGTCAAAGCTTAATATAGAGGGACAATTTGCCAAGAAAGTAGTTGGGTGCATGGGTTATGTAGACCCGGTTTTCTTGAAAACTGGCCTTTTAACACAAAAGAGTGATGTGTACAGCTTTGGAGCTGTTCTCCTGGAACTCATTACTGGAAAGAAAAATGTATATGGCGAGAACCAAAGCCTCATCATTGATTTCTGCAAAGTTTACGAGAAAGAGAATAGTGGGAGGACTATGTTCGACACAGAGATTGCAAATGAAGAAGACATGTTTGTCCTGGAAGAAATTAGCAAGCTAGCAATTGAGTGTCTATGCGAAGACATAGAAGAGAGACCAGATATGACGGAGGTGGCTGAGAGACTGGTTATGCTGAGGAGAGACAAGAAACTTAAAAAAACACTCACCACTCATGGGAGCTTCGAGGATACCACCATGGCCGGGTCACCCATGCAGCAGCGGACCTAGCTACTATTCATGCCATTCTTTGGTGCAACTCCCTCCATCCACCAATGGTCGGCAAGTGCACACCCACTCCAGGGAAGAATGGTTTCTCAGTGTTATGTTATTGTATCTCTATTGGCTTCACTAGTGTGCGTGCTTTAATTAATTTCAGTTAATTCTTTGTATAATTCTTATGTGGCTGATAAGTCTTATCCCACATTATGTATCTTTAATACCACATCAATGAAATACGAAAATGCTGCAATCAGTGGCACAAACTGACTGTGTGCGCTTGTCAAATTATTCCTTGTGTTCCCGCTGTGATTGCATATGTGCGTTTCTACAAATCCTTGAACTACAAGTAGAAGATATTTTTTATAAAAAAGATCATGTAGAAATGCAGGCGGAGAAGGAGACGGCCGACGGTCACAAGCTCAAAAGGCTTAAGAATCAAGACCATTACTGCCCCCTCTTTCTTCACTTTTAGTCCAACTGAGCACAATCAATTTTACAAGTGCCCAGTAGGAGTCAAAAGTTCGATGTTCCTTTAGACTAGTCATAGTGGGAGTAACTTAAGTGGTAACATCACACTTTTTAAGATAGAATGGTGACATGACAAGTCATTGATTGAAGAGAGAGAGGCTTGTGGTAACTAGCTATGTTACCATAACATCACACACCCCAAAGCAAAATGAGTCTATAACCTAATAAATGACACCTTGCATGACACCACACATAAGTTGCTACCCACTATAAAAGTAGTAACATATACTAGTAACATGTGCATGACACTACTCTAAGTTACTCCCCACTATGAGCAGCCTTAGCGTAATTCGTGACATAGCTTGCTTGATTTATTAGTGATTGTGTATAAATTGATTAAATATTACATTTGTAATCAATTTATATATTCATTGATTATTTAATGATGAGAGTGTTATGTTTACGGACATCGACTAAATCTTCACATATCATGCTCAGTGTAGAACGCTAGAGAGAGGAGAGAATTGACGTAATGCGTTGGATGTATTATTGAGCCTCTCGGACGAGTATATATAGGCGTACAAAGAACCGACTTGACAAGAAACAAATCTATCTCTAACTAATATATCCCTAAACCGTGCGTATACTCTTAACACTCAGCAATGACAGATCGAAAAATGATAATATGCTTAAATCAGAGGTATTTACATTGACAAATTATTGAAATGGTTTAACAAATTTGTGCCTATAATTTGGCATTTATATTTGTGGTATTAAAACATTATGTCGTGATCCACCGTTAGTTGCCTGGACGTGGTGGAACGCATCGACATTGAGCATGAGCAAGGTGGTGTAGCAACACAAATCTACAAATACAAGTTATTTCCAAAAGACAATAAAGGTGATATAGGAACTTGATCGAACTTTACGCTAACAAATAGAGCATACTCCCTCCGTCCACATAGCTAGCACTAGTAGAAAAAAGAACTTCCATACGAACCTTTAGTACCCAAACAATTTGATCCACGGCTAATGGTCACATTAGTCCTGGTTCAATCGAAAGTGTGGGTCGGGGATCATTAGTCTCCGTTCAAATGTGCCCTTTCGTCCCGGTTTACGCCACCAACCGGGACTAATGGCTAGGGGCCTTCAGTCCCGGTTGGTGGCGCACACCGGGACTAAAGGGCACCCTTTAGTCCCAAATTGTGTCACCAACCAGGACTAAAGGCCTGTTCAAACGAACCGTCCACTTCCCGCGCCAGTTACGACGCGATCGTCGCTTCGAAATTTGCTGCCATTGGAGCGATCGCTTCGGTAATCGACGTGACGCATCGGAACGCCATGGCCGACCTTAATCACATCGCCGGCGTCTAGCTCTTCATCTCCAAGGGTGGAGAAATGGATCCACGCCATCAAGCAATGGTTCCTCGACGCCGCACCGATCAAGTGTGTGGGCTTGGACTGTGAGTTCACCAGCCCTCGCGAGGATAGGCGCAATCAGCATGCCGCCGTCCTTCAACTCTTGGTGGCGTCCGAGGTTTTGGTCTTCCGGATATGTTGAGTCAATCGCGTGCCGCAGCTGCTCAAGAAATTTTTGAAGGACACCACCATCAGATTCTGCGGTGCGGCTATCGCCAATGATGTGCGCATGCTGAGTCCATATGGAATTGAAATTCCATCTACGTACGATCTCCAAAAGATTGTCCCGAACCCCACCAAGAATCTAATTCTGAGTCTCTATGATCTGGCCAATGCTACTATTGGGACAAATCTTAAGAAGAAGAAGAAGAAGAGGATCAAGAAGGACAAGAAGAAGGACGACGCGGAAGAAAAAGGATAACTAATATTTGGTTGGGCCAAAGTTCCATTGAGCTTCGAGCAAGTGTTGTATGCCGCTCTAGACGCTCGCCTGGGCTTCGAGATTGCTAGGAGCCACTGGAAACTACAAGGCTACAATAGCCATGTTGATCGTCTCAATATTTAGGTGGATGATAGTAGATGTGTGGTTGTGTGAGTCTTCGAGATTTCTCGTGTCTCTTATTGTTATTCTATTGGATGAGTATAATGTTTTGAAAAATATACTCCCTCTGTTTCGGTTAACAAGTCTATTAATTTTCGAATTTTGGATTTTTCAAGTTTTTTGGCTTTTTTGAATATTTTAATTATTAAAAGTTAATAATTAAATTATGCATAAAGATTATTTGGAATTCATTGATGCTTATTATTACTTAATCATTGTTGCTTATTTTGTGAATTTATTTGGAATTTAAAAAAGTAATATTATATGCTACCAAAGTGTATAGGTTAATAGAACTGGTAGCATACCATTATCAAGAAGTCGCGAGCGCGGTCTTGGAAGCTACTATGGAAGGAATGGAGAAGTTAAGCGTGCTAAGGGTGGAGCAGTGTGAGGATAGGTGACCGATCGGGAAGTGAGGACCACAAGTATGTAATTTGACATGAGATTAGAGATATTAGAGAAATAAAGAAATTAGAGAAATTCCGGAAATAGAGAAATTCTAAAAAAAACAAATTCATTTTTTTTTTGAACGGACTAAAGGGTCCTCCAGCCGCAGCACATGATCTGGGCCACGTGGAGGCCCTTTAGTCCCGGTTCGTAAACAACCGGGACTAAAGGCTGAAGGCTTTAGTCCCGCTTTGTTAGTCCCAGTTGCTACAAGCGGGACCAATGGACTTTACAAACCGGGATCAAATGGGCTTTTTTCCACTAGTGTAGCAAGTGGACGTTTCCAAGACGTATTAAGCTTTTCGCAAAAATATCTCCTTCCCTCAATTATGCTACTTCACCGATCTAGGCGCTTAGATTCCACAACAATTATGAAAAAAAGTTTAAACAGACAAAAATCATTTTCCGCAGCTACAATTGGTGCCACAGCTTACACTTCCTAATACAATTAAGACTACTCCCTTCTTCTCAGTTTATAGGGCTTACGCGTATACCTAGGTCGCATGTATGAGCTATATAATATGAATTAAATGATATGAAAATTACACCATTAGAAAGTACAACATTTGAACTTTATAGTGATATATTTTGTATTATATATACCTAATGCTAAATTGGTCAATTTGCCAACCTAAAAATACGCGTAAGCCTTATAAACTAAGAAGGAGGGAGTACTACATCTCAGAGTAGTCAGCTTAAAAAATTTGAATAGCTGCCATTACAGAAAACTGATGGGCGCTAGATTTCATTTAAGTGGCAGTTGAAACGACTTGACCCAGCTAAAGGCCAACCGACTTCCACCCAACTAAATAATCACACAGATCTACTCTCTCTATGGCTTTAGCATCGGGTGAGGGAAAAGATGAACATGAGCCTCCCTACTTGCATGAAGAGATCTAGGATGGACATCAATTTAATCTCAACATAAACCCACAAACCCAACTAATAATATGTGTATTTGTTTTTTGATCATCTAAACATGTTGATGGTGTCTTGTTCGTTGTAGCGGATGAACATGAGGCTGACATGCATGAAGAAGAGCTCCTAGGCAGGTACAATTCGATCATATGTTCATTTTCCTCCTTGATCATATGCTCATGGTGATGGTGTCTTTATTGCCTTAGAAATAACTACCCACATATCTCATTTGAATGATGCATTGCAATTTTATTGAACTACTCACATAAGCTCACCTTGTAGACAATGAGATTGAAGACCAAGCTTATGGTTTGCACAGCATGGAACAGGAACTACGAGCAATGTCTAATGCTCAAGAAGACCTTTAAGTTGACCTAGAGGACTATGGGGTACTAGTTGAATGCCCGTGCGTTGCTGTGGAGCTATTAATTAAGGATTTAAACCTATGATCTAGGTAATGGCTTTGTTGAAGGAATTGTTTTGTGACGCAGACTTTCTATACGGTAAAACTTATGATTTATAATTGGGTAACGATGGTGCTTGTGCACCGTTTTCTTTTTGAAGGCGTTGTTATTGGAGAAGTTGGATTTTTGGTGATGTGGTGTTTGTGCTTATGCTATAAAAAATAGATCACAATAGTTGGACTTTTTCTGTAATTCTTATTCTTCTTTTTGTACGTGTGCATCCGTAATATCATGACGGCACTATGTTGCAGAGACTGGGTGTAATTGATATCTTCGTGATATTAATATATTTATTTTATCGAAAAAGCAAAGGTATTAACTCATGGGGACATCGATCAAAAAAAGATATTTTCCGCTTTGTTTGCAATGCATGTGCCTTATGATTGTGTTATGACACATATGCATATGAGAGGGTTAAGTTGTTTGATTTTTTAATTTTCCTTGTGATCAAATGTTGCTAAACTAATCGACGATCAACAATTGTTTGATTGATTGATATACATTTACCAAAGTAGCCCATAGAAAGAACCCGATTAATTTTGAGAAATCTATTTTTTCTACATACATGGTGCCAGTCTAATATAAATATTGATTATAAGGAAAAGTAACTCAATAAAGGAAACATGAACCCCTATATAGTATAGAAGTAAAAATTGATGGATCTAATGGACAAAACCTATATCTAGTATCAGCAATTAGTCGGGCGCTCCTTAAAGGCTCTGAAAGATTGAATCCAATGTGGGAGTTTCGATCCCCCGGGGACACTCAGCAGTCCCCGTCCAGTATTTCCAAGTGCATGAAAAGTTCATTTTGCATTCTATAGCTTGTCTTAAAAATGCATACCCTGATAACCATTAAAAAATGAAAATATCTTCATATACTTTTAGAGAAATAATATCTTCATATTTATTCATCTTCTTCTTACAGACAGACATTACACTACCACAAAATTACATAAAACGTATGCAACAGATAATCCAATTAATGTAATACAGCTATAGCCTGTAGGAGAGATAAATGGCAACCAGTGTAGAAAAAAGAAGAAAGTCCCCTGAATCATGATAGCACGCAGATGATGTAACTCCAAATTATCGTCTTCTTCATAACCATTAAGGGATAGTTGCTATATTTTGCAAACAGGGTGATACATCAAAGAGATCTATCAGCAAGTAAAAATTATATTCCAAGTAAACAAGATGTCACACAGGGTGACATGCAAGAGCGATTCTTTTAACCAAACCTTGAGACTAAATGATTACATCAGAGTGACCTATTTTCATAGCTAGCAAAATAAATTGTTAATTCTTCAATTAGACCAACAAGAAGTAGATATAAATACTCTCCAACATTATATTACCGAGAGAACAAAATGCATACTATCAGAATATTATGAACTGCATTGTAGAAAAAATAACTGATTGTAGCCCCATCTGCCCCCATGCATAATTAAGATGAAAAATACAGTAAATCTGACATTTGTGTAGTATAATATACTCACCCAGCCTCTCTAGCACTGCTGCTCTCTAGAACACTCAAACTCATTTAGCAAGAAAGAAAAGCATGCGGTAACTGATTAATGAGAATATGAAGATAAGAACACATCTAGGCATGCAGCTTGTTTAATTATTTGATGGACAATATGTGTACAATCTGACCAGGCAATCTGATGGGTAGAAGGCAAGGCAATCTACGATTGTGCATGGCGAGGCCATGGCCGCAACCTTCTGCGCGCAGGTGCCGGATTGCATCCACCTGCACTACTGCAGGTCTGGTTCAGCTGTAACACTACACAAAGCAGTTGTTATTCAGGTTAGAGCACAAACTGTTGTTAGGAACAAATGAAGACATCAACATGACTGCATCGTCATGTGCTTGTCGAAGGAGATCCAGCTCCATCATAGTCTTGTCTTGCACAACAACAGATTTAACTGCGCATAATCACTCCCATAGCCAGCACTTCAACCATGTTTCCTGCATCTGCATAGCAAAATAACATGATGGGGGATGGACTTGCCGATGCTAGATGGTTTTGCCGACGGAAATTTTGACAAAATGCAGATAGAACTGTAGGAGGGCGATAAACCATTAGAACATATGGGGCACTTCAGGGCGAGGCCGTCATGGCGTCATCTTTGGCGGTGTCAGGTTGCCGGAATGGATTAGTCGTCGGAGGCGGTTGGAGTCCAGTTCAGAGAGCTGCTGGACCAGGCGCCACGGCTGCGCTCGGACGAGCTCTCCCTATCGGCGCATTCTTTTCCTTGGCTGTGCGGCCGCGCCAACGTGCGAACAACGTTTATGGAGTTGCGCGGCATCACCGGCTGTGCTGCCGCTAGTAGGGGACTTGTTTCGCCGCTAGTAGGTGAGTTGTCTCGTTGGATCCGGAATAGTCCACAAGAGAGATTTACTTGGCTGTTTGCTTTGGGTGATTATGGTGGTCTCTTGATTGTGACCTTACTTTGATTATGGGATTAATTCTGGTATTTACTTCCTTAACTGATCGACGTAATTTGTGGATGTATTTTAATTTTTGTAACCGAATCAATTAATCGGGCCTCTCACTAGTGGAAAAACGGGCTTCCATTCGTCCCATTTGTCTCGGACCAAATTCGATCCGCGGCTAAAGGGTCCATCAGTCCCGGTTCATTTGAAAATGTGGGCCAGGGGGTATTAGTCCCGGTTCAAAAGGGACCTTCAGTCCCGGTTTTATCTAACAGCCGGGACTAATGCCCCATGGCCCTTTAGTCCCGGCTCGTGGCACAAGCCGGGACTAAAGGTTACTCTTTAGTCCCGGTTCGTGCCACGAGCCGGGACCAATGACCCGTTTAAACGAACCGCCCACTTCGCGCCAGTTATCGATCGACGACGCTTTGGATATCGATCGACATTACGAGCGACGATCGGGAACCAGCGCCAGCGACCTTGAAACTCACCTGCATTCACATCAACGCCGGTGTGCTCCTCATCTTCCCTCTTTCACTATATAAAACACTCATATTTGATCATCTTCTTCCCCCAAAACATCTCCCTAGCCTCCTTCTTCCCCAAAACCTCTCCCACACATCACCACATACCGCCGGCGCCCGCGAGCTCTCTCTCCCTCGACGACAATGGAGGAGCAACATTGGCCCCAGTCTCGGATCTACTACGTGGTCATCGAAGAGATGAACTTCACCATCACGGAGACTCTCCGTGCTTCGAGGGTGGAGAAGTGGATCCGCATGGTCAAGCGCCGGTTCCTCGACGACGCGCCGATCAAGTGCGTGGGCTTGGACTGTGAGTTCACCACTCACGCGCACCCTCAACGTGCCGCCGTCCTTCAACTCTCGGTGGAGTCCGAGATATTGGTCTTTCAAATTTACAAGGCCAATGGCGTGCCGCAACTACTCAAGGACTTCTTGAAGGACACCACCATCAAGTTTTGTGGTGCGGCTATCGACAACGATCTGCGCAAGCTAAGGCTATACGGAATTGTTATTCCGTCCGCGTATGATCTTTAACAAGTTGTCCCAAACCCCACTAGCAAGCCAACGCCGAGTCTCTATGATTTGGCCAATGCTACTATTGGGACACATCTTGAGAAGAAGAAGAGGGACAACAAGAAGAAGAAGGACAAGAAGAAGAAGGAGAAGAAGTACAAGAAGAAGAAGAAGATGATGATGATGATGATGAAGAAGATGAACTAATTTTTGGTTGGAAAAAAGTTCCATTGAGCTTCAACCAACTAAAATATGCCGCTTTAGACGCTCGCCTAGGCTTTGAGATAGCTAGGAGATTCTGGAAGCTAAAGGGTTACAATAGCCATGTTGATCGTCTTAACCTTAATAATTAGGTGGATGATTATGTATGAAAAAATGTTGGATGAGCTTGCTTGGAAAATGTACTTCATTCGAGCCATGTTGGATGAGTATGTTTGAAAAAATGTACTCCCTTTGTTTCGGTTAACAAAGTCTATTAATTTTCGAATTTGTGATTTTTCAAGTATTTTGGCTTTTTTGAATATTTTAATCATCTAAAAATTAATAATTAAATTATATATAAAGATTATTTGAAATTCATTGGTGCTTATTATTCGTAATCATTGTTTCTTATTTTGTGAATTTATTTGGAATTTAAAAAAGTAATATTATATATTACCAAAGTGTATATGTTAATAGGATTGGTACCATACCATCATCAAGAAGTCACAAGCGCAGTCTTGGAAGCTAGTAGGGAAGGAATGGAGAAGTTAAGCGTGCTAAGGGTGGAGCAGTGTGAGGATGGGTGACCGACCGGGAAGTGAGGACCACAAGTACTTATAATTTGATATGAGATATGGAGTGAGAGCCATAAGTATCTAATTTGATATGAGAATAGAGATGATTAGATAATAGAGAAATAAAGAAAAATAGAGAAATAAAGAAAATACAGAAATTCCGAAACAGAAAATACAATTTTATTCCGAATGGACCTATAGTCCCGGTCCGTGTTACGAACCGGGACCAAAGGTCCTCAAGCCGCAGCACATGCCCTGGGCCACGTGGAGGACCATTGGTCCCGGTTCCTAAGCAACCGGGACTAAAGGCTGGAGCCTTTAGTCGCGCTTTGTTAGTCCCGGTTGCGGCAACCGGGATTAATGGGCTTTACAAACCGGGATTGAAGGCCTTTTTTCCACCAGTGTCTTTTGCCTTACCTCTTTTGTATGAGCTAGGAAAGGTAATTAATTAGCCTATAAATTTTGCTTCAAATCACCGAATATGCTCTAGTCTATTTTTATCACACCGGATCCTTTATTTGCAGGGGTAATTTTGCAAATGATGTATGTCTCAAAACCAATAGTATAGAGATAGAGATATGTAGGCGATGTAGAGGTTCAATTTAAGGAAGAAAAGCTTAATGATTCAGAACCAGAAGAAGCTATGTATGAGGAATACACACATGTGGAGCAAGGGTAAGTAGATAATGATGATGAAAAATACAAGAATTTAATAATGCAAAGGTCTAATATTTATGAAGAATTGCTAGCAAGAAGTGTTGACCATAAATTACCGCAGAACACAACCAGAGTAGTTGCAAATGTTCCATGTTTCGGTGTACAATGTGAGACATATTATTTGGAGAAGATTGAAGCCTTGAAGGAATCTCGTCACAAGGTATACCTGTTGACGTAAGATCAAGGAAGCCAAAAAAAACTATGGATACAAAAGGATAGTTGACCTCAGTACTGAAACCTAGTATTCCTTGTAGGCAAAGGAGAACTATACACATGCTTGCAAGAACTTTGGGTGTGAAGAAAAGCACACTCCATAAGATTTTTGAGTACGTCAATAACGATGTTAATGTTGTTCATGAGGTCTAGACGACTCGTATGCTGTCAAAAGTGAAAGATTTTTTGGAAGCTTGACACATGGATCGAGAGGTTGACTGCATAGTCGCCACTCACCGCTTGAGAGTGCCATTGTTGCTGGAGTAAGAAATGTTACTATCATCGAAGATTAGTTAGTTTGCATCGGCCTTCTTTGGAACACTAGTATTGTATATTCCCTCGGTTCCACAATTCTTGATGTGATTGTATTTTAATTTTTTTGAAATTTGAACTACAATCACACCAAAAACTATGCACGTGTACTCGGGATGACTGGGCCGAGTTGACCCACCGGGTCCCTTGCCTGACCCAAAAAATTAGGGCCGGGCTGGCCTCATACGAAAATCGGGTCAATGGGGCCGGCTCCGAGCAACCCACCAGGTCAGCCGGGTCGACCCACATACAAGTCTTGGAATTGTACAAACTCAATTAGCTGAAAGTGATCATCCTTGCGCGCATAATTTCAGCGATGACGCCAGATCGGTCGATTCAATTTGCTACCTTTGCCTATTATAGACCAAGTAGTTATCCATGAATTCGTCCAACAATTAATCATCAGCTAGTTAAGTGTCAAAAATAATCAGCTAGCTAGCTTCTGGTGCGAGTGTGTATATGACGGATGATTCGTATAGCGATTAATCATTAGCTAGCTAAGTGTGAATAAAATAGCTTGCTACCTAGCTTCGTACACCTACGGGACCAAAAAGAGCTCGAATTGATCGGCCAATCAGATCAATTCTGGATGTGAAAAAGAGCTCAAATTAGTCTCTTTGTAAACTTTATACTCTCTCCGTTTAAAAATAAGTGATGTGTATATGTCTAGATTTATATGTATTTATATACTAGAACATGTCTAGATACATGCAAATTTAAATAATCTATATCACTTATTTTAGGACAAAGATAGTATATTTATATTATCATGCATATGAGTTCATAAATGTGTTGTTCGGTTTCAATATATTCTAGAGAATGTTCTATATATAGGCAAACGTAGTAAAAAATGTTATACGTATAAACACAGGAATGCTCCTACACGGATGACCGTGTCAACGGTGATAAAGTTGAAGAGTATTTCGTGGGTGGGCTTTGCCCACGTTCTCTCCTAATCCCAACTACTCTTTAAGGCCTTGTTTACTTCTAGGCAGTAGCGGAGGCAGCAATTTTTTTAAGGTATGGCTAACATAAGTAGCCATGTACACATAAACATTTAAGATAAAGTTTTTGTGAGTGTCAACGGATATATAGGGTAAAGTTGGCAAAATTTAGGTGTGGCGGAGGCCAAACCTTGCCATATTGCTGCCTCCGCCACTGCTTCTAGGGTATTTGAGGGGATGGGAGGGGATTATCCCGTATCCCGGAATTTTCCCGATGGATTGTTTACTAGGCCGGGTTTGGAGGGGATAATCCCGGGATATCTCCACAAATCTCCTCCACACTACTACACTAGTATATTTTTGGCTAGATTAAAAACTCTCCATCATGGTAGAGTATTTTTGGAGAAGAGTATTTGAGGGGATTTGATGGTATTGGGTGAACACCAAATCCCCATATATCCCGCATCTTACAGGGATGAAAATACCGGAGAAGTAAAGAAGGCCTAACTCTATCTCCTACCTCTCGCGTTTCACCCGTTCATGTCGCACCAGCTGAGAGACATAAGCGAGAGAGAGAGAGAGAGAGAGAGAGAGAGAGGCAAGAGAGAGAGAGAGAAAGGCCGACGGCGCCTGTGCACCTCTCCTCTGTAAAACTCGTTGGAGTCGGTAACACCGCGGCTGGCCGCGATGGATAAGGCGACGGCGAGCCTAGAGTGAGCCACCGGTGAGCAATAGAACTTAGGGGAGGGGGTGTGGGGTGCACCGGCGCTGGAGAAGAACAAAGTGGCGGCAGAGCTTAGAGGAAAGGATGGGGGCAGTGGAGGATCGATGGAGGAGGAGCTCTGAGTAGGGCGGGGCGACGAGGCGGCCGCGGGCGGCGGTGGCAGGCAGTCCGGCCGGTGGTGGATGCGGGGGCCGAGTAGATATTGAGTGCGGTGGCGGTGGCGGCGGCGCTTCTCTTCTTCCTCGTTTCTGGCGGGACGACGGCAGACGGTGCTCATTCATCTTTTTTCTTAGCTATTCTCATCCTCGTCTGTTCCGACAGCTTCGCTCATATGCACGGTCACCTGTAAGTTAGTTTTTTTTCAGGTTACCCGTAAATTAGCTGCATAGTCAAAAAAAAAATATACGGGTGCTAGAATTTAGGCCGGTCCTAAATATCTATCGGGCCAAGGAGGCCATTCGCATTTTTAAAATGAATCGATCCGTGGCCTCTCGAATTGGCCTTAGGCCAATGAGGCTAAATCCAAGTCCAAGGCAGGGTCAGCCCGTTCCCATCCTGAACGTGTACCATGGCGCATGTTGGTGGGGGATGGCATCTAAAATCTGACACTATAGCTTGAATAGCCAGAATTTCTTCCGAGATTGCGTCGCAAAGGCTAGACGCAAGCACGTGAAAAACATGGTTGTGTGTGTACGTACGCAGTGATGCTCGGCCGGATCAATATCATGTAGCACGTCACTCACCACATCATGTACGTTGCCGCTTACCTATTCTTTGAATGAGTGGTCCCGATAAAAAAATGATATACGAACGCACAAAGTAGCATTTGATCCACCTGTGATGACGGTGGTCTTTGCGGGCAATATCGATTTTTCAGGTCTATGAATCTCCACTCACTAATTAATGACGAGTAATTTTCTTTCCAGATGTTGGTGCATTTTCAATTAAAAGAGACAAAAAACGAATAATCGAATCCAGCTGTATGGCAGCGTGGGGCGGCGTTTGCGGTGCGCCGCCGGTGGATTTGCGAATCCAGACCTGACGTCGCAGTACTTTCCCCCGGACGTGGATCCACCGCAGCCTCGCAGCCGTCAGATCCGCATCGGACGGCCCTCCCGGCCCCAAGGTGGGCCCCCGTGCCAGCCGGTGCGTCAGCCGAGCAGGCAGACGCCAGCGCGAGGAACTTTAGAGCGGCGCGGGGCCCAGGAGCGACGCCAGCCGTCGATCTGGATTGGACGGCGTCACTCGCTCGCTCGCTGGGTGCGGCTTCCCTTTTGTGCCCCACCACCGGCATCCCCTCCCTCCTCCGCCTCCAGCCGCCCGTGGGAACGGAAGGAAGGAAGAGCAGCGAGCCGCCGCCTCGCCGCGCCGCACCACCTCCTCCCGCCGCCCCCGATCCGCCGGCGCGGCAATATTTGGAACCCTCCGCGCCGATCGCCCCATGCCGCACCACTGACCCGTCCCGCCGCCGCCATCGCCATCCCCGTCGCCGTCGGAGCCTGTATCTATCTGTGTACCCCTGCCCGCCCCGATCGGATAGATCATGGCTTCCGTCGCTGAACCACGCGCGGCGATGGCTGGCGCCGGGTCGCCGCCCCCGTCCCTTAGCCCCGTCGCCGCCAAGAGGGCCTGGAAGCGCCCGGAGAACGGCCCCGCGCCGGTTCTGGCGGCGCCAGGGAACCCCATCATGGACGCCGAATCCTGGCCGGCGCTCCCCGGGCAGCTCTCTCCCGCGCCGCCCACGCCGCCCGCGCCGTGCACGCCGCCCAAGGCCACCGCTCCTCCCCCTCCCGCTGTGCGTTCGTTCGTTCCACCGTTTGATTCAATTTGTTTTATTCAAGTCGGATTTCGTCTCAGTGGTAGATTCATTTTGTATTATTGGGATTTAGTACCATCTCAGTTTGATTTCACACTTCTGACGAGATCGTGTTTTCCTGTTGTGGGGATTATAATTTTCACAGGAGGCAGTGATCACACCGGTCTCTTTGGGAAACTCCGGTAATAAGGATCATGATGAGGCACCGGTGCGCAGTCCACCTGTTCGGCGTGCTCTGGTGATGCCAGCAGGTGATGGGCTGGTGAAACCTGCAGGTGATGGGCTGGTAAAACCTGCAGGCGATGGGCCGGTGACGCGTGCCCCTGCCCCAGAGATATCCCCAGTGTACTCGCCTAATGCCCGGAGCAATGGCGGCGGCGATCATAATCAGAATGGCCGTTTTAGTCCCCATACACATGGCCGAAATGGCAGCTACGGTGGGGGGAACAGAAGGGGTAATGGTGGAGGAGGTGGTCGACATGGACACGATCACCATGGCGGGTTTGATGGGCAGCGGCGTGGCGGTGGCCGCAGGGATGGGCATGGACCAGGGCACCAGCAGCGTGGTCACCAGCCATCGTACATTAGGGCTTCTCCTCCTCCTCTGGCTGTTATAGCGGCAGCACCTCCGCCGCCTCCATTTGTTGGCTCTACTACTCCACAGACACCGCCTTATGGGCCGCCTATGGGCTATCCTGGTATGGCATGCACATCGTGTGTGACAAAATGGCATTGTTCTACTGTTATGTTGCCTTAACCCTGCTCTATTTCAAATTGCAGATATGGCACCTCTTGTTTACTATTTTGCCATGCCCACCTCGGATGGCCTTCAAGCCCTTCCTTTTGTGCCTCCTCCGCCAACTCCTCCAGCTATGTTAATTTCTCCGTTTGAACAGCTTCAAGGGGAACTACTGGTGCAGATAGAGTACTACTTTAGGTACTTCTTTGTGTATCTGTGGGAGTCACTTTGGTGACCACTGAGATCATCTTATGAGCCGCTTGTTCAATTTTTGCAGTGATGAAAATTTGTGCAAGGACATATACTTGCGGCAACATATGGATGACCAAGGCTGGGTTCCAGTAACCTTGATTGCTGGCTTCAACCAGGTCAGTTTGCAGGTTCTACATGTTTGCTTAATCAGCAGTCTAATAAGAAATTTTTTAACGGAAAAATACAAAATTCTGTACTAACCTACTAATGTTCTGGTCAGTTTCTTCAGTTATTTGATTACCTCTCGGATGTGAAACAGGGTTGGCACATAGCAGTTTTGATGCTTTAAAACTGAATTGTTGGGTAGCTATTTTGCTGTTAATTTGAAGCGGATGAACAGTACTGGTGTGCTTTATTAACTTAGGAAAAACTAGTGTACACAATTCCTGAAATCTTAGTCTCGAATGTATTTTGTTCCTGCATAGATTAAATGAGATATATTTGTTTCAAGTTACTTTTAAGATATACCTTCCTTTGTAACCTGAGCGGTGTAAGATTTTGGGTAATGAGAAGAGACACTCTTTAGATGTGCAAGGTTGATATTATCTTTTGTAAATTGAAGTATATAATCAACAGAGCCCTGAACTTAGACATCAGCCGTACAGAACAAGTTGCATTGACGCTTCTAAGTAACATGAAATAAAAAAACCCAATCTATGCACTTAACTTAGTTGCATTGTGTTTCAATGCCTGTTGATGGGGCTTCTGTAAGTCTTTCTAGCTGTTTTATCCAAATGCAAACACGGTAGTTTTGTGTTTCTTTCATCTGCTTTTTAGCAAATCACTTCCAAACGTTGGCCCTTGTGTTCTGCTATTAAAACTGCCCTTTTAATTCAGAAGTCAAAGGTATTTGTCGTCTTAGGATGTGTGCAGTCAACATGTTAGAACTTGGTCCACTTTTTGTGAAACCAAAATCATTGGTTCTAGGGTCAGTTTGAATGTCAGAATTGAATCAGGTTTGTGGAAAACTGGAAAAGGAGGGAGTACCTCATTGTCTCATCTTATGACTGTAGCAGTTGCCCTGTGTAGAAAAAACTCTCCTTAAGTTTATTTTTGGTTCTCTAGTGCCCTTTCCCCTCTTGTTCTAAGAGTGGGGCTTGTGACGCTTGCTATAACCAGACTACTATGGAAGTAGCTCACACATTTTTATTGGAGAGCTAAGCAAGGTTCCCTCTAATTTTGTTATGGAGCTCTTAATAATTTGTGTAACTTGACTAGTAAATGTGATGTCTATGCTAAGCATAACAAAGCCTGAATATTCAGCTCTATATTTTGCTCTCATTTTTACGACAAAGATAGATGATCACCTAACTTGTTTTTTGCAGGTCCAGATGTTCCTACATCGTATTGGGCGAGTTAAAAAATTGACTAACAATTTACAGTTTATCTTGGATACAGTCATGCTATCTACTGTGGTGGAAGTGCAGGTAATCGACCTTTGATTTCATTTAACATTGATGTGACTTCAACTAAAAATTTACAGACTTGTTTGCCACATGAACATGCTTTAAATTGTAAATGGTGGAATAAACACAATTTATAAAAAAATATGTGTTATACCTTTTAGAGGGTTAAACAGTTAAACACTGTATTCTTAATATCAGCTTATGTATACTTTTACAGAAGCAATGTTCCAACTTCCAAGCATTGGTCTTGTGTTTCCAAACTTACCATGGTCTATAATCTTCACAACAGTAGATACTCTGATTCGGATTCAAAATTCCATTCAAAAATTTGTTTACCCTCCTTTGCTTACAACCTACTTCCTCCGATTGTAAATACATGCCTCCCCAGAAAGCGTCTAGTCAAACGTTTCTAACTCATATAATGTAACAAATATTTAGATTGGTAAGGCGAAAATAATAACAAACGTTTCCCTGTCTGTCTAAGTAGCAGAATGCTATTTCAGAAATGTTAGGCACACAATTTTGGGGATCATTTTGAATAACATGAGGCTTGCTCATAAAATTTACCGTCATTTCATCTGTTTGCCCTCAATTACCTTTTTTGAGAAGATCTGACTTCATTGATCAATTATACAAAGTACATCAGATCGGAACACGTAAAACATGTGTGAACAACAAAGATTTCTGAGAAAACTCAAAGTTACATAAAAAATCTTCAAGGTTGTCTTCATTGTCGTCGTCTCTAACTCATCTTTTAGCATCTTGACATTCCTCTAAAAATCAGGTGACCAAATCACAGAAGACCAAACCTGCATATGTTGCACTAACCTCAAAGGTTTCAAAGAATAACTTGAGTCGCCCACCCCAATAGGTGAAAACATAATATCGTTGAACGCATTGTGGCCGGGGACACACCCCTAGAGGGTAATCTAGTATTGACCCACGTGCATCTGTGAGAGAGAACATCGTAAACAGGGATTGTTGATTAGGATCAAGAGTTGTAGACTATCGATCTTGTGGATCATCATGAATCGTCGTACATATAAAGGATCTATACTCTTTTGAGGAAGCAAGATTACGTTGCCTCCCTGGGCAAGAGCCTCTCTCTCCCTCTTCCAAACCCTATCATATCACATAACACATTTTTTTAGTGAAGTACATGAATGGAACATGGACATGATGCATTTTTCATTATTTATTTATGGCTAGTCACACAAATTGATATTGAAGTGATTGACCATAGCGTTTTTAGTACAATGAAATTCGCTGCTTTCCCATTCATAGATTTATAATATTATGTATCCCCTTTTACTTTGTATCTTAGTTAAATTTATGTGGAAGAAACTTTAATATGACTACTTTCTCATTCAAGTAGTTTTTTGAGTCACACCACACTTGTCACTGAAAGGCTTAACCTGATTTATGTTTGGTCAGGGTGACAAATTACGGAGGCGTGCAAGATGGGAGATCTGGTTGCTTCGAAGATCAAATTATTCTACTGGAAGCTCTTCTGGTTCACTGTCCCCTGTGACATCCAACATTGACTCATTGGCATCTCATTTTCAATCTGTTGGACTTCAGGGGACAACATACTATCCTAGTATGCAAGGAATGACTGGTGGAGCTCTCCTTACTAGGTCAGCAACTTCGGCTAGTATAGGCTACCAAGCACCTACCTTTGAAGGACTTCACAGCAACGGGAGTGGGCCCATTTTTGGGCAGAACACCTCAAGAAGTTTACTTCGGAGCGATACCTTTTGAGATTATATCTAAGAGAGTACAGTGGCATGCCGAGTTTTCACTGGTTACGGCACACTTACCTCTTCACCCGGGAAAAGAAATTGAAGATGATGGTTATATGAAAGAAAAAGGGAGTTGAAAAATATAAAAAACCCAAAAAAGACAGAATGGACATAGTAATACACAAAGAGTAAAAAAATTAAAAAAATTGAAAAAACTGAAAACCATATAAAAAAGAGTAGTTAGTAATATGTGGGACTTCTGAATCATGATTGTTGAGCTTTTTCCCTTTTTGGAGATGTGTTATTATATGTCCTGTTCCTGCTTGAATGATGGACTCTTATTGTCTCTTTGTGTAAAGAAAGTTATGCTAGACACTGCGTATTCACGACATAATTATATGAAAAATGACTTTACATGTACGTTTATGTTTAGCCCTGTAATTTTATTCCTCTCGAGTGTTTATGCTGTTTTTGGGTTACAGAGATGTCTAGTTATACTATGTTAGTTGTAGGTACTGCGTTCTTGTGATTCTGATCATCTGGCAGAAGACCATTCTCCACAATTGCTATTTTGACACGATTTTTCAAGAAAGAATGTTGACATCGAACTAATTTCATTCATGCATTTTGGCACAGCTTAACCAAGAGGTTCTTATGAATTTTGGCACAATAGAGGTTCTTAGCAGTACGCCAATCGGCTGAGCCTATTTTGAAATTGAGGCATTCTTTTTAATTGTAGCTAGCACGATGGTTTTCTTACATCGATCAGCAAATGGATAAACACTGCAATGATCTAGTTTGGAGTACAAACAACGACGAGCAGCTGATCGGCAAGGGCTTGTGAACGATGACGATCAGTTTCCTGAATGCGGTGGAGTAACTCTCCTGCAGTGCAGATGGCTGCCACGAGCATGTGGCCTCTTTCTGTAGGCCCCTGAAATGATATCTACATACACAAATCGTAAGAAAGATATTCAGTACATTTCTCGTATCTTAGCTCTGAAAACTCGATCTGTCTCCGATTCATTTAACAAAAACGTGAAAAATTGTACTGCCCCTGGGAATAGCCCAGATCTTCATACCTCTAGTTTTCGCTGAAACCAGTACAAACAAAATTGAAACCTGCAAAGATAAGAGAAGACACACAATTAATTTATAGAGAGCATACTACAGCTTCACAACTACTCCCTCCATTCCAAAATATAAGATATTTTAGCTCATCATTGTCATGCATGTATGTAGATATCTTTTAGTGTGTAGGTTAGAAACAAAAGAAGTGAACCTATATACTAAAAAGCATCTAGATACATGTGTGGCAATGATGGGCTAAAACATATTATATTTTGGAACGGAGGGAGTAATATGGAAACATGTCAATTTGTTCTTAATAAGAGCTTCACTAATAACATGCATTTTTATATCAAACAATTGTGAAGTGGTACAAACTTTACTAGTAATATACCTTTTTGGTTATTTGGCATTGGCACATAAAAATAATTTACAGAGGGCACCGTGTTTGAATATGAACGATAGATATGTTATAAGACGCGAGATGTCAACTAAAAAAGGGACAAAAAGAATATTGTTATGCAAAGAAAAGGACAGTCATATGCTAGTTCGTATTAGCAGGATCTGGACGGTGCCATGCTCAATCAAACTGACTAGATAGAGGATAACATGGCCTAGTGGATGCTTACTACCAAGAGTAGAAACTAAAGAGCTTTTTTACATTTCAATAACTGCAACCAACATATAATGACATTACATAATAAATTCGCAACCACTTGATGTGTAATTGCTACTGGCTAAACTTTTTAGTTACAAACTAATTTCTGCATACATCATAGTTCAATGCATAGTATAAACTGTTAGTATAATTTCTGGATAATGCAAGCCAGTCAGAAACATGCACTGCGTTGTATCTCACTCTCTTTACCAAAATACGGGGAGTCTCAGTCTTTCTCCAGATACATGCAAATTCATAACGATATAATCTATGCAGTTTGAGATTTTTCTTCACTGCTCAGTTTAGAATGTATAAATATATTAACAAATGGAGGGGATAGAAGTAGCGTGAAGAGTGCCAACTCACATCCAGATCCAGAAATTTTGTTGGTATGTTGGATATTAATTTGCTCAAGTCGCACTCCGTAGGTAGTCAGGATCTTCAGAATCTTGTGAACCATCTTATTGACATTTACACATTTGATTTCAACTATCTTAAGACAGTCAGATGCAAGAGATTGCCCCAGTGGTTTGTATATTCCTTCTGTTTCTATTACATATGCAGGTACCTAACATAAGAAATACTTGATCAATAATTAATCATGGTTGGTCACTTCAATACACACAGCTATCCATATTAAAACTCTATACCGTAGGAAGTTGAATATGAAGCTTCTCCAAAATTGGTGAGTGCTGGAGAAAGCAAATTAATGCATTATGGTCAGCAGACAAACACCATTCGTCGAGGAACAAAGTCTTTAACTTGGAAAATGTAGGGCACCATTTCAAATCCCTGTTGAGAACAATCTAGGGAAGTGCAAAAGAGCTGGGTCAAATAACTAAATAAGGAACGTTTTGATCTTTCATGTACAAAAGGGAAACTGCTTATGTGTGAGTCAATGTAACTAAACTGCAATTTGCGATGATGGATGCAGTTTCTGGATGAGTTGGTGGAAGAAAAATAATACTCCCTCCGTTTATAAATATAAGATGTTTTAGCTTTGTGAATTGAGTTTTTTTTAGACATCTTTTAGTATATAGGTTCGTTCGAATCTATACACTAAAAGATGTCTAGATACACTCACTTCACAAAGCTAAAACATCTTATATTTCTAAACGGAGGGAGTAGGAATTAAGAGAGAAGCACTCGCAAACGTACCACATCAGAAAAAGCTGATAACTCCAAGTCTGTAGCTTCTGACAAACCTTTGAGAAATATGCAGCTGTCGCGGTCATAACCAGGCCCATAGTAATCAAAACAACCATCACAATCATCACAACAATCAAATCGGCCATTTGAACATCGATCGGTACAGTCTCCATTGCGTATAACAACTGCTCTTGCTAACGATGGCAAGCTTCCAAGCAATGGAATCCTTCCTTGGCATTCAATCAACTCGAGCAAAACAAGGCTAGGCAGAGAAATTAGAACGCGGGTATAATCGGAACTATAGCAGCGAGCCATGTGGAGATGTTTCAAGGATGGAGACACCAGCTGATTGACAAAAACATCGCAAGCATCCATTCGCAGTTCCGACAATGCCGGGCAGCCTGAAAAATCGACAACACTGTCGTTGACACGGACGCCAACAAGCTCTAACCTCGTGAGGTGCTGTGAAACTAGATGCAGATCAGACAGTGGCGACGGTTCCTGGCCAAACTCGACGACACGAAGCCGGAGCACCCGGGCACGGGGTACGACTTGCCACATCCAGTGGCTCGCGTGCCGCTCGTTAGCAGGCAATCGCATGAACGCGTGCCGGTGAAGCGGAGGGCGGGCACGGACCGCCATACGCTGCGCCAGCGCCGGGCGAGCACGCACGTACGAACCACCTCTTGGGACGGCAGGAAGTGGAGCACGTGGTGGAGGACGTCCTCCGGGAGGGCGCTGATACGATCTACCCCGCTCGCCATGGATGATGCTTCCGCTCCGGGTCGGTGTTTCGTCGAACAGGCGGTGTGCGCCGCTGCTCGGGGGCACCGGACGGCCACGGGAAAAGGGAAAGGGTAAAGGGGAAAATGGGGGGCAGGCGGGAGGGTGATTCGGTTTACTCATTCCATAGACTCTAGATCCAGGGTTTCGGGTTCAAGGCCTAAAAGGAAATTAAGTGCACTAATTGAAACGTTTGGGTATGGGCCAACTTTAGTTGTTTGGACAATATGGGCCAAGTTTAATTTTCAACATGAATTTCAAACTAAAGGAAACAGTCGGCTTTTGTTCCGGGGAGGTTGACCACGGATAACATCATCACAGCTTTCGAGTGTTTGCACTTCATGAAGCGGAAGCGTGCTCGTGATGCCCGGTATTGTGCGCTGAAATTGGACATGCGAAAGGCTTATGACCGGGTAGAGTGGGATTATCTTCAGGCCATTATGACTCGGCTTGGATTTAGTCGCCGTTGGGTCGAGATGGTGATGCGACTGGTAACAATTGTTTCCTTCTCGGTTTTATTTAATGGCGACCATCTTGAGACTTTTACTCCTTCTAGGGGCATCCGCCAGGGTGACCCTATTTCTCCCTATCTCTTTTTGTTGGCAGCAGAGGGCCTCTCGTGCCTGTTAAAATCAAGAAACCAGTCATCGAATCTAAGTGGTATCAAAGTGGCGCCGTCGGCACCGGTGGTGAGTCACTTACTGTTTGCAGATGACAGCCTGCTATTTTTCAAAGCGAGTACGGAGAATGCACATGAAGTGAGGAATTTGTTGCAATTATATTGCAATGCTTCAGGCCAGCAAGTAAATATGGACAAGTCATCCATTCATTTTGCGAAAGGCTGTAATAATCAGCTTAGAGATCAGATCATGGGGATTCTTGATGTACACAATGTCTCCTTGAGTGAGAAATACTTGGGCATGCCATCCGATGTTGGCAATTCTATAAATGGGGCTTTCAAATATCTTAAAGATTGGGTGTGGAAGAGGGTCCAAGGATGGATAGAAATGTTGTTATCGGCAGTGGGGAAGGAGGTTTTAATTAAAGTTGTGGCTCAAGCGGTGCCAACTTACTCTATGTCATGTTTCCGTTTGCCCAGGGGTTTGTGCCATCATATTAATAGCCTTTTAAGAAACTTCTGGTGGGGGAGCAAGGAAGGAAAGCGAAAGGTTTGTTGGGTTTCTTGGGAGGACATGACAAAACCGAAGTACTTGGGGGGGCTAGGATTTCGTGACATCGAGATCTTCAACCTAGCCCTCCTTGCCCGCCAAGCGTGGCGTATTTTGCAAGAGCCCAACTCCTTGAGTGCTAGGATACTAAAGGCAGTTTATTTAATGGCGACCATCTTGAGACTTTTACTCCTTCTAGGGGCATCCGCCAGGGTGACCCTATTTCTCCCTATCTCTTTTTGTTGGCAGCAGAGGGCCTCTCGTGCCTGTTAAAATCAAGAAACCAGTCATCAAATTTAAGTGGTATCAAAGTGGCGCCGTCGGCACCGGTGGTGAGTCACTTACTGTTTCCAGATGACAGCCTGCTGTTTTTCAAAGCGAGTACGGAGAATGCACATGAAGTGAGGAATTTGTTGCAATTGTATTGCAATGCTTCAGGTCAGCAAGTAAATATGGACAAGTCATTGATACGTCTCTAACGTACCTATAATTTTTGATGCTCCATGCTTGTTTTTACACCATTTGCTTAGTGTTTCGTTAGACTTCGTGGCATTTTTATGCATTTTCCGGAACTAACCTATTAACGAGATGCCACAGTGCCAGTTCCCTGTTTTTGCTGTTCTTGTGTTTCAGAAAAGTTACACAGGAAATATTCTCAGAATTGGACGAAACAAAAGCCGAACATCCAGAAATTTACCGAAGCTTCCAGAGAACCGAAGAGGAGACGGAGAGGGGCCACAGGGCAGCCACACCACAGGGTGGCGCGGCCTACCCCTGGCCCGCGCCCCCTGGTGGTGAGGCCACCCTGGCCCACTTCTGACGCCGCCCCTTCGCCTATAAAGACCCCCCGACGGGAAAAACCTAAATACCCGATCACTTTTCCAGAATACATCGCGATCCGCCGCCTCCGTCGACCCGAGATCGGGAGGGTCCAGAAGCTCTTTCCGGCACCCTGCCGGAGAGGGGAATCGCCACCGGAGGTCTTCTTCATCATCATGCTCGCCTCAGGCGCGATGAGTGAGTAGTCTACCTTGGATTATGGGTCCATAGTAGTAGTTAGTTGGTTGTCTTCTCCACCATGTGCTTCATGTTTAGATCTCGTGAGCTGCCTTACATGATCGAGATCACCGTTATGTAATTTTACATGTTGTGTTTGTTGGGATCCGATGAATATTGGTGTTATGATTGAGTTGATGTGCTGAATATTATCTTATGTTATCTTTACGTTGTTTATGATCTTGCATGTTCTCTGTTGTTAGTAGCTATCTTGGCCAAGTAGTTGCTAGTGACTCTAAGAGGGGGTATTTATGCTCGATAGTTGGGTTCATGCCTCTATTTAATCTGGGGGAGTAACAGAAACCTCTAAGGTTGTAGATGTGCTGTTGCCACTAGGGAGAAAACAACATTCATATGCTCAAGGGCATATGCTTTGTTTACATTACACACTTTGCTTAATGCAGTTATCTGTTGTTCGCAACTTAATACTTGTGGAGTTCTCGGATTGATTCGCCACAAGTGGATTATTAGTCATAGATGCAGTTGGATGACGGTCTATGTATCTTGTTGTAATGCCTAGAGTAAATCTCATAGTGATCCTCTCGACATATGCACATTGTCTTTATTCTATCAATTGCCCAACTGTAATTTGTTTACCCAGCATGTGTTATTTTATCTTATGGAGAGACACCACTAGTGAACTGTGGACCCCGGTCCTATTTCCATTATATTGCTATCACCTGTTTACTTTACTCGCACTGTTTACTTTACTTGCGAATTACTATCACTTTCCACTCGATACGCTCATACCCTTTGTTTCAAGCAAACCGGTGAGATTGACAACCTCATCGTAAGTTGGGAACAAAGTATTTGGTTGTGTTGTGTGCAGGTTCCACGTTGCTACTAGTTGAAAACGCGCTAACACGTTATCGTTAACGGCGCCCTTGTTGGAGTGTCACTAGGCTAGCAAGCATCACCTTCAGGAGTATTGCCTTTTTCCTACTGGATCGACAAACCTTAGTTTTTTAATGAGGGAAAAACTTGCTGCTATATTCATCATACCTTCCTCTTGGGGTTTCCCAACTGGCCGGTCATTTACTTCATCACCACCGCGCCATCTATAGTAATCAAGACTTTTTCTGGCGCCGTTGCCGGGGAGGAAAAAGAAGACTTCTGCAAGGGGAGTTTCGCACACATATCCTTTACTTTGTTTTAAGTTTTGCTTTACTTTATTTTTGCTTGCATCGTTTTATCAAAAATACAAAAAAATTAGTTCCTACTATAGTTGTTATTTTTGTCGGTCTGTTATTGTCTTGCTTTATCATGCTTTCTATCAATGGTTGGTTTCTTTGAAACTAAATCTTTTTGGCAATGTGGGTTCACGGAAGAGCAGCAAAATTATTATGAGGAACACCGCTTGTCACAAAAAGGGAAACACTTATGGGAACAAATCAATAGATTGTATATCATTGCTAGAAACGTGTGCCCTACTTATAATGTTACTTATTGCTTTGATAGATCTTGTTGCTGTAGGAGGTATAAACACCCCCCCCTTTTCAATGTGAGTATAATGATGATATTACCATATCTTCTTATATTAATGGAAATTATGACTTTTATGGTGTGGAACAAATTGAAGAATTTATTGCTTAGAAGGGTGCATTCAAACTTGCTTATTTGCTTGAAAATACTGATGATGCACCTTATAAATATGAGGTTTATGATATACTTACATTTTGCTTTGATAATTACAAGGAAGAAAATAGCTATATTCTTAAATATCTTAATAGATGCTCTCCAACGGAAGAGACTAATGCCTTGAAGGAGCCTATGGAAGAAGAAATTGTTGAAACTGGAAGCTCATTGGATGAAAAAGAGGAGGAGAGTGATGATCAATAGGAGGAAGAATGGAGCTACCCATGTCTACCTCCCAATAAGAGTAACTCTTTAACTAATACCTTATTTGATAGCCCTCCATGCTTAACAAAGGAGGATGAGTGTGATATTTATATTGTTGAGTTTGTTTATGATGCTACTGAAAATTATTATGAGAGAGGAAAATATGGTTATTGGAATTCTCATGTTACTAAAACACCTCTCTTTATATTGAAAGTTCCAAAGTTGCGCTTGTTTTATCTACCCATACTTGTTACTATGTGCTTCTTCGATTTATTTTCTTACAAGATTCCTATGCATAGGAAGTGGGTTAGACTTAAATGTGTTTTATATTTGCTCCTTGATGCTCTTTTTGGCTTCCATTCATATTTCTTATGTGAGCATCTTCTCAAATTACTGAGCCTTGCTCAAAGGCGTTAAAGAAAAGCACTCTTGGGGGATAACCCAATGTTTTTACTTTCAGTACTTTTTCTTTTATTTGAGTCTTGGAAGTTATTACTACTGTAATAACCTCTCCTTATCCTTTTTATTTCATTTTTGTGCCAAGAGAAGCCTCTAATTTGAGTGAGGTAAGATTTGGGGATGTTGCTGTCCTGAAACTGTTTTCGGTGCTACACCGTAAAAATTCGTGAAAATGCTCTGTATATATTTTGGACCTGCGATTTCTTGTGCATATGCCCCAGGTTATGTCCAAACTTTCATTAGTTGAACACTTTTTGATTTGAGCAACAGAAAACCCTCTAAAAATTCGACCTTTGTCAGCTGTTCTGTTTTGACAGATTTCTACCAATATTTGTGTTTGCCGCTTTATCGCTTTCTTTTTTAGTTCTTTTGATCGCGGAACTTTTGGGGAAGTTGCTACAGTAGTATATGCTTTATATGTGGTGGTTTTGAGTTAAAACCTGAAGCAAAAAAGGGTTGATTCATTGTTATGCTTACACTAATGTTGCTAATAGATTTGTGTTTAGTTTTGTATGAAGGAAGTTTTCAAGTGTAGGGATTGGAGAATGATGAGATGAGTTGAAGAATGGAAAAAGCTCAAGCTTGGGGATGCCCATGTCACCCCAAGAAATATCCAAGAGGTACAAGCGTCAAAGCTTGGGGATGCCCCCGAGGCACCCCTTCTTCATCGGCAAAAATCAGGTCACCTTTCAACACACTATATTTTTATTGCTTCATGCATTATGCGTTTTTCTTGGAGCGTCAGTTGTTTTAGTTTTCAGTTTTGTTTAGTTTTGTTTGCTGCAATAAATGGTTGGACCCCCAACAAATTTCTTTTAGAGAAGTTGCCTTCCTTTTCATTTGCCAAGAACACTCCGTTTTTCACTCTTATCGTTTCAACGAGTGTTCTTCTTTTTCTAGAACTGCGTTTAGCTTTCGTTTTTCGCC
Source organism: Dactylis glomerata (assembly GCA_007115705.1). Taxonomy (NCBI): domain Eukaryota; kingdom Viridiplantae; phylum Streptophyta; class Magnoliopsida; order Poales; family Poaceae; genus Dactylis; species Dactylis glomerata. The sequence goes on along the minus strand of QXEO01000531.1, from coordinate 1,611,281 downwards.
TTGATTTGTATTCAGATCTTGTTATATCTTTTTATTAAGGTGTATTTTGACCTCTGGTCCATGTTGGTTTTCATCAAAAGAGTCGTTTCAAAAAAGTTCGAATGGTGTTGGAAAAGAGAAAAAGCTTTATGCAAAAAAGTGGTACAAGAAGGAGCTTGTGTAGACTGCGGCCTAGGCTTTTGCATGTTGTGCTTGATGTATTTTTGATAGTATGCTTAGTGGTTTTTCTGTAGCATGACTTGTCTCAAATGACTGAGATTTCTTAATGAGCCTTTGAAAAATCATGCGTTGTTTTAATTATTTGGAAGCATTATTTTGGTTTTCTCCTTTGATGCTTTATTTGGGTTGACTTGGCGCATGCTCACACATGTTTGACTCATACAAAGTCGCCATTGCCTCTATGATCATTTAGTTTTTGACTTTTGATGCCATCTTATGCTTCTTTTAATGTCGCTTTATCGCTATGCATGATTATGGCCGTTATTGCTCTCTTAGTTGGTCACTCCCAGTCTTTTGCTAGCCCTCATTTTATACTGAGTATGAGCTCTACTCGTGCATCCAACTCCTAAAAACCAAGTTGTTCCAATGAGTCCACCATACATACCTATTATCAATTTGCTATTCCAAAGTACATTTGACTTGCTTTTATCTATCCTTCAAATTAAACTCTTTTTGGTGTTATGCGAAAATTGGTCAGTAAAGCTCTCACGAACCTGATGGCACACTTTACTTTTCTTGTTCTTAAAAATTTGACATTGTGGCTCTCTTATGTTGAGTTGTTATGCTTGCAAGTTGTAAGTTAGAAATTAGCCCAGCCATGCCGTCATGGGGCAAGCTTTCAACATTGCACTTTCTTTCATTTGAGTTGATATCGTGATCTTTTGTTTATGGATACTCGCGATGTGAAATAAGTTGGAAATCTTGCGGGATCATGGAGTTTTTATATGTGTTAGGGAAACACCTGGGCCGCTAATCTAAGCCATGCATCATTCATGGTGGAAATTTACAGCATGACCATAGTGAACATTCGACGACGCATCTCACAATAAAAAGCTATACCAATGGTAAATAAAAGAGATGTTGAGGTGTTCATTGTCTGTTTGTCCTGTCATTTTGATATGGGCTTGTTCCATGTCATTGGGCAGGAGGTACCCTATTGGCGGTTCTCGATGATACACATATATTTACAATGACAAGAGCTTGCTTGGGACTCTAAGTCGAGTAGGATGAGGTTTGGGTATTCGTATTTCACGGGACACGAGGCTTTCAACTTATAATTTGTCAAGAATATGCAGCATAAGTGTATTCGCATTAACTTTAGCCATTCAAGATGCCTATGATGGGGGCAATGAGAGCTCAAAGCCGATAAGTACCATAATTTTTGAAGGTTTATAAAACTTGTAATCACTGCTTCCCTCCGCGAAGGGCCTTTCTTTTACTTTTATGTTGAGTCACCACCTTCTACCTTTATGCACCGTCTAAGAGAGCATAGTTATCATTCTGAGTATAATGTGCATTGTCCCAAAGTTTTCATTGATTAATTCATGATGTTGGTTTAACTTGTTCTCAAATTACTTGTATCTAGTCGCCCTCTTAAACTTGAAGGTGTCCTATGCATTTATGTTTTGCTCTCTCATGAAGGACAAGCTGAAAATCATTTGCATGTTTTTCCATATGATCTGAACACACGTTTGACTTTCATTGTTTCATTTTCATAATCTTTCGTTTATGTTCTTTTTCATGTTATAACATGGTTGCTAAGTTTCTTCTATCAAGATTATATCTTTTATGCCCATGTTTTAAGTTCTTTTGATCCCAGCGTACAACGCTTACATAGATGATCAAGATTGTGTAGGTGCATGTCACCTCAAAAATTATTTCTTTTGTTATCACTTACCTACTCGAGGACGAGTAGGAGTTAAGCTTGGGGATGCTGATACGTCTCTAACGTATCTATAATTTTTGATGCTCCATGCTTGTTTTTACACCATTTGCTTAGTGTTTCGTTACACTTCGTGGCATTTTTATGCATTTTCCGGAACTAACCTATTAACGAGATGCCACAGTGCCAGTTCCCTGTTTTCTGCTGTTTTTGTGTTTCAGAAAAGTTACACAGGAAATATTCTCGGAATTGGACGAAACAAAAGCCGAACATCCAGAAATTTACCAAAGCTTCCAGAGAACCAAAGAGGAGATGGAGAGGGGCCACAGGGCAGCCACACCATAGGGTGGCGCGGCGTGCCCTTGGCCCGCGCCCCCTGGTGGTGAGGCCACCCTGGCCCACTTGTGACGCCGCCCCTTCGCCTATAAAGACCCCCCAACGGGAAAAACCTAAATACCCGATCACTTTTCCAGAATACATCGCAATCCGCCGCCGCCGTCGACCCGAGATCGGGAGGGTCTAGAAGCTCTTCCCGGCACCCTGCCGGAGAGGGGAATCGCCACCAGAGGTCTTCTTCATCGCCATGCTTGCCTCCGGCGCGATGAGTGAGTAGTCTACCTTGGACTATGGGTCCATAGCAGTAGCTAGTTGGTTGTCTTCTCCACCATGTGCTTCATGTTTAGATCTCGTGAGCTGCCTTACATGATCAAGATCACCGTTATGTAATTCTACATGTTGTGTTTGTTGGGATCCGATGAATATTGGTGTTATGATTGAGTTGATGTGCTGAATATTATCTTATGTTATCTCTACGTTGTTTATGATCTTGCATGCTCTCCGTTGTTAGTAGCTATCTTGGCCGAGTAGTTGCTAGTGACTCCAAGAGGGGGTATTTATGCTCAATAGTTGGGTTCATGCCTCTATTTAATCTAGGGGAGTGACAGAAACCTCTAAGGTTGTAGATGTGTTGTTGCCACTAGGGAGAAAACAACATTCATATGCTCAAGGGCATATGCTTTGTTTACATTACACACTTTGCTTAATGCAGTTATCTGTTGTTCGCAACTTAATACTTGTGGAGTTCTCGGATTGATTCGCCACAAGTGGATTATTAGTCATAGATGCAGTTAGATGACGGTCTATGTATCTTGTTGTAATACCCAGAGTAAATCTCATAGTGATCCTCTCGACATATGCACGTTGTCTTTATTCTATCAATTGCCCAACTGTAATTTGTTTACCCAGCATGTGTTATTTTATCTTATGGAGAGACACCACTAGTGAACTGTGGACCCCGGTCCTATTTCCATTATATTGCTATCACCTGTTTACTTTACTCGCACTATTTACTTTACTTGCAAATTACTATCACTTTCCACTCGATACGCTCATACCCTTTGTTTCAAGCAAACCGGTGAGATTGACAACCTCATTGTAAGTTGGGAACAAAGTATTTGGTTGTGTTGTGTGCAGGTTTCACGTTGCTACTAGTTGAAGACGTGCTAACACGTTATCGTTAACGGCGCCCTTGTTGGAGTGTCACTAGGCTAGCACGCATCACCTTCAGGAGTATTGCCTTTTTCCTACTGGATCGACAAACCTTGGTTTCTTACTGAGGGAAAAACTTGCTGCTATATTCATCATACCTTCCTCTTGGGGTTTCCCAACTGGCTAGTCATTTACTTCATCACCACCGCGCCATCTATAGCAATCAGTCATCCATTCATTTTGCGAAAGGCTATAATAATCAGCTTAGAGATCAGATCATGGGGATTCTTGATGTGCACAATGTCTCCTTGAGTGAGAAATACTTGGGCATGCCATCCGATGTTGGCAATTCTATAAATGGGGCTTTCAAATATCTTAAAGATCTGGTGTGGAAGAGGGTCCAAGGATGGATAGAAATGTTGTTATCGGCAGCGGGGAAGGAGGTTTTAATTAAAGTTGTGGCTCAAGCAGTGCCAACTTACTCTATGTCATGTTTCCGTTTGCCTAGGGGTTTGTGCCATCATATTAATAGCCTTTTAAGAAACTTCTGGTGGGGGAGCAAGGAAGGAAAGCGAAAGGTTTGTTGGGTTTCTTGGGAGGACATGACAAAACCGAAGTACTTGGGGGGGCTAGGATTTTGTGACATCGAGATCTTCAACCTAGCCCTCCTTGCCCGCCAAGCGTGGCGTATTTTGCAAGAGCCCAACTCCTTGAGTGCTAGGATACTAAAGGCAGTTTATTTCCCAGATGGTGACTTCTTAGAAGCAGGAATTGGTTCCACCCCTTCGCGAATATGGAGGGCAATATGTGATGGGAAAGAAGTGCTGAAGCAGGGACTGATCCGAAGAATTGGTACTGGTGAGAGTACGAATGTTTGGAATGATAATTGGTTGCCAAGAGATGGTCTTCTTCGGCCGGTTGCATGTATGCAGGACGAGCCACCTCATTTGGTGAGTGAATTAATTGATGTGTACAGTGCAACGTGGGACAAGGAGAAGCTGCAGAAATTCTTCCTACCAATGGATAGGGAGATAATATCGCAGATTCCGTTGAGTACGAGAAGGCAAGTCGATTTTTGGGCATGGCATTATGATAAAAATGGCATCTTCTCGGTTAGATCAGCATATCGTATGCTCGTTGACACGCGCAAGAGGCGATTAGCTTGGCTTGATGAGCGGGACGGATCGTCCAATACTAGAGCACAAGAGAAGGAATGGACTGCTTTGTGGAAGGTGCAAGTACCAGCAAAGATCCGCGTGTTTCTTTGGAGACTAGCGCAACAGTCTCTCCCGACGGCAGATGTTCTTCACCACATAAATATGGCTCAAGCCCGGATATGCACTATATGTGGGGAGAGTGATTCTTGGAGGCACTCGCTTCTTGAGTGCAATTTAGCACGCAGTGTCTGGGCGCTGGAGCCAGATGATATCACCGACATGGTGAGTAATTTGCAAGAATCCAATGCAAAGACATGGTTAGCAGCGGTGTTTGAAGCTCTTCCGCATGGCGAGCTGACAAGAGTAGTGGTTACTCTTTGGGCACTATGGCATGCGAGACGCAAGGTGATCCATGAAGGGGTGTATCAGAGTCCACTATCGACCCATCACTTTGTGGAGAGGTTTATAGCTGAGCTGCAGGTTATTACTCCGACAAAAACTGTAGCTCGGCCGATGGAGAGTAGAGGCCCGAGATGGCTCCCACCGCCGGAGGGTATGGTTAAAATCAATGTCAATGCGGCAACATCGAAGAACTCGAGCAAGGCGGCCTTTGTTGCTGTAGTGCGGCAGGCAGATGGGGCGTTTCTAGGAGCATCGTCGGTGGTCATGGAGGGAGTCACTGATCCGGAAACCTTGGAGGCACTAGCCTGTCGAGAAGGGCTATCAGTGGCGGCGGACCTGCTGGTGCGGAATTTCAGAGTTGCAAGCGATTGCCAAAATGCAGTACAGAGCATCAGAGGTGATGGAATGGGATCATATGGTCATATTGTCCGTGAGATCAAGGCAAGAGCTGCTACTTTTCAGGGAGTGGATTTTGTTTTTGAGAAAAGGATGTCAAATTTAGATGCACACTGTGTAGCTAGGAGTTCTATTTATCTTCGGTTAGGTAGCCATGTTTGGTTTCATAATCCACCAGACGGTGTACCTGTAAACATTCAGTTTGATTCATCAATGAAGTGGTGGGGTTCTAAAAAAACTAATTGAAACGATACAATTTCCGATCGGAAATAAATATTGATGACTTAATACAAATTTTATACTAAGTTAATATAAAATCATCAACACTTATTTTCAATTAGAGAGAGTAGGATATAGTTACATTTAGAATTACCCCCACAAGACCTCTGCCTATTTCATATTAGATGGGGAGAAGGCCTAAAATAAGGCTATGAGGAGGGGTGTGTTAAGGGAGATACCAACCCAAGCATGAAAAACCGCATGCCGACTACTCGGAATGGATATCAAACTCACAAGACGCACCAGTGAACTGAGTGATGTTTAGTAGGTAGTGAAAGGCAAAGTGCGTCATTTTGGAGGACGAGCTCCATGGAGCTCTTTTTCAAACTCCAAAAAAAAATCAAATTTGAAGTTTCAAAAAATTCAGAAAAAATACCATAGTGTAGTCAACAAATTATTATACATGTGTAGAAATTTTCATCACGAAATACCATGTATTCTATCCTCGGTAAAAATAACAAAATTGTAGATCTGGGAGTATGAACAGTACCACTTTCAAATCTTTCAGATTTTGTCCAATTTTTCTTTTTTGCTAAGCCTAAACTACAAGGTATTTTGCATTCGAACTTTGCACGCTCGTAGTGTACGTAGCTTACTACATCTAGATTTTTTTAAAAAAAATAAAAAACTTTTAAATGTCGATTTTGAGAAAATTTAAAAACGGGCTCCAGGGAGGACGAGCTCCAAAGCGAGTTTTTGGTGAAAGCCACTTCTAGATAGGTAAGCCATCTTTCTGGTGAAGTTCCTTCGGTTCCGCTCCTTCCACATATTCCACATTATGTAGACAAGCCTGCTGCTACGAGCTTTGACAATTGTCTTGGGGGCATTGTGAAGGAGTTGATTCCACCAATCTTCAAGTGACCTGATCGGGGGGTTTGGAAAGCCTGATTGGCACGCTTTTCTTTGGCTCGTGCTCTCCTCTCATCGATGCCGACCTTTATCTTCTCATCTTCTCGGAGTAACGCCCAACGCATTTGCTTCTCTTGACTCTTCTTCTCCATCAACATCACTTTGGTTTCCAAAGTTTTGTTCACCAAGTGCTCTCTAGACTTCATCATATCGTCCATCTTGTCTCTAATGCTTGACGACTCTGCTTGCTTCTCGAGCTTTTCTTTCTCCTTCTTGACACCATCCGGCCTTTTTCTTGTTCTTGTTGGCATTGAGCTCGTCGTCCTCCTCTTCATCATCCAATTCTACCAATGCCCCTCTTGCCGGTGGTGCTTCCCGATCTCTAAGCTTCCACTTCTCGCTATGCTCAAGTAGCTTATAGCAATGTTGAAGTGTGAAAGACTTTCCCTTGGATCCGGCCATGTCTTTGTATCTATCCATTGCAATTTGTTCCCACATGTTCCAAACACGTGATGAAGCTAATCTACCCACAACAAATGAAACAAATAATGATATTGCAAACACATGATGAAGCAAACACATGATGAAGCAAACATATGATGAAGTAAACTTACGTAGTCACGCATGGTGCATCTACTCGGAGGTGCAGCCCACACTTGGTCCATGCAAGCGGTCCACCGGCTACATGAAGACTTGATTGCATCCCATCGACCTTGTAGTGACCGGTATGTTCTAGGTGGCCTATGTGAAAGCCTAGGCATGAAATGGCAAAATTTATCCTCAATTCGTTGCCAATACCGCTTACCGGTTTGATCGGTCCCCGTGATAGCATCAAGAGTGATGTTATCCCATGCCCGGATCAAAGCTTCGTCTTCCACCTCGGTGTAGTTTGCCGTCCTTATTGTAATGTGATCTTTTTTGCTTGCGGCATCTTCGTATGTACCGGCATCCACCTCTTCCAAGTCATCCTCACCTCCCTCCTCCTCCACATCGTCGGCATCATCAACTCCAATGTGCCCATTTTCATAGTCACCAAACGGTTCTTCATCAATGTCGATGGATGCATCGTTGAGCACGCCAACGTAGGAATCCGGCTCTTGGCTACACCGCAAAACAAGCATACAATCAAATTCATCGCAAACGAGCTCATTTTATCGAGAAACAAACAAGCAAACAATCAAACGCACCTCTCCGGCATTTCATCGAACACCTCACGGGTGTGGCCAACTTTGGCCACGGGTGCTGCTGCGGCGGCCGCATTGATTGCCGTGAGTGAAGCCTTCTTTGCCGGTGCCCTCTTCACCGCCGGAGGCTTTGCCGCCGGTTTCTTGGTGCGTTGCTTGGGGATGGGGGGCGTCTTGGCAACCGAGCGCACCGGCTGAGTGGATGGCGCGCCGGCGGCTGGTCCAACCTGCCCTGCCGCTGCCGGCTGCCGATGCCCGATGACGTGAGTACCCATTCTCTTCTACTTCGAACCCACGGCGGCGCCGGCGACAGTGCCGCCGCCTGCGGCCGCGACTCCACCGTCAACCCTAGATGCGGCGGCGGCGGAAGGGGCTAGATCAGCGATCGCGGCGCGCTGTACGACCGTCGGTGGCTGCGGGGAAGCCATCGCTGCTTCCGCGGCGGCGGAATCGGTCGGTGTCGGTCGGGGTGAGGAATTCTAGCTGCGGGGCGGCGCGGAATCGGGGGTGGGCGCGCGCTGAAATTTTCATCCCACCAACACCTCGCACGGGTTGGGGTCGGGCTCGGTTCACCCTTTCAACCCCAGATGTGCGAGATGTGCGGGTCAGGGCTACGCGGATGGCGGCGCCCCCAAATTATTTTGCGGGTCGGGACGGATGGGGGGTCTATTCTGCGCACTTTTTCGCCCCTAACCCGCAAACCGGCGGTTAATTTGCAGGTCGGGTGGATTTGGGGGGTCCGCTAGAGTTGCTCTTAGCAATGAGCACACATCCGTGGATGACAAGCCTCAAGAAGATTTTTCATTTTAGCTCAGTCTTTGCAAACCAAATCTTGGCGGCCTCGAATCTAGGACATGAGCCAAAAAAAACTGGATTTGGTAGGCCAAACTCTCATAATACTCGCCATTTGCAATCCAAAGCCAAAGGATGACATCATGCCGGCACCAGACATGATCCATCGGTCCCAAGTCTGGACTAATTGGTTTCTGGTCGGTCTCGAAGACTTCACCCAACCCACGTGGCTCGGATCGTAAAATTTAGTTACTCTTGAGAGAACGGTAAAATGATTCTAACACATGTTTGCAATCATTAACTATCACCTGTGTTACTTTTGCAATTGTCACATCTTTGCAGTGATACTTTAGTGATAACTGATCATCACGTCAATGTCATTTTGACAATTGAAAATTACTACATTCGTATTATAACAATTCTCCTAAGATTTTACAGGGAAGGGCTACCACAAACTGACAAGAGAATGCCCACACTGACAAAGCACGCAGTACACAATTTTGATTCTAAAAAGACAGAAACTTAGTAAGACGTTTTTTGCAACCCAGGAAATAATAGACATCTAATAAATATCCTTTTGAGCTCAACCACCAATACGGATAACAAAATAATAATCAAAACAATTTCGCTGAAAAGAACAACAACATCAATATAGGGTGAACCCAAAGAACTGCCCAACTAGAAGAGCTAGACCCATGCACACAGCTACAAGGGAAGCAGCCCAGGTCAGTTTCTCTGTGATCTTAGGAATCCTATCCTTTAGAGCCTCGCTACATGAACCTACAAAAGCCGTGTAACTACCCATCGAAAATACAGTACCCACCAAAAACATGCCAAGATACGCTGCACCAGCAAAACGTGAAGGTAGAGCCAGTGCAGGCAGCACCATCAGAAGAGCATCTGGCTGGAGTCCATGGACAACTCCGGTAGCAAATGTCGTGAAACCAACTTTCTTCTTCCTGGGAGCAGCAGGGGCCTGCTGCAAAGGCTCACCGCCACTCAAGTTGCTGTTCACACCCTCCAGAATTAACCCTGACTCTTGGACCTCTGAAGCTTCCCGGATACCTGTCGCGCCTATCAGAAGAAGGGTCAGGCCTACAACTCTTGTTCCCCATATACGGAGAACCTCAATGTGCAGACGATCCTTGAGTAACAAGAAGAGCAGGCCGAAAATGATTTGCCCGGCATCATGACCGCAGCCCCAAAGGGCACCGACTAGTCCACTCTCCAGTCTTGATCTCCCAATAGATAGGGGTGCCAATGCAACAAGATGGTCAGGCCCGGATAAGGTATGCAAGCATCCTGCGAAGAAACCAGCCCAGCCACTGCTTAATAACTCCAGCGAGAGGAACCCACCAGATTTGATTGCTGGTTGGGCAGATGCATAGGCAGGATGAGGAACGCTAGAGTGCAATGCACTTGTCATAAGTGTCAGAAGTAGGAAAATGGCAGCAGTAGAAGCCTGTGAAAAAGAAAGTATTGGTTATATCTGAACAGAGCTGTCAAGAGAATCACAGGTAAATTTTACTAAATGATGGCATAAGCTGTTACAGAGTAGATGCTAAAAATCAAGGTGCATGAAGAAAGTAAACAAGACCAGAAAACAAAAAAATCATCATGGCTAACTGATTCTAGATTAACAATCCTATATTTAGATTTAATTTCACAACATTGCACTTCACAAAAAATTCTGTAAAATCTCAAATATACTCATATATATATGTAACCACATCTAGCATAAAGAATACAGAATTGCTAGAAGCCCTGACCCTCTTCATAGATATAAGCTTCATACATTCTAAAGTTACTCTCTGTTTTCTCTGGTAATCTGTAAGAGCATGTGTGCTTCTACACCTCAAGTTTTAAGATCAATCAGTACTCTGATTTTTTGGGGTGCCTAACAAGAGATTTCGAAGTACCAAAGCACATGTCAGTGCCAGGAAAGAGTTACTAGTTTATTTTGATAGCTTAACGCCATAGTTTCACACAGGTTGGCTGAGGCTTGTCTTGTCCTCCCGTCGGAGCATCAGCAGGATTAGTTGACCCGTTGACCGAGGAAGGAAAAAGGAGTCGACCCATATTATATCAATATGACAATCTTTGTTAGTTGGTTATCCTCCTTTTACAATTGTGTTCACATTGACAACTTGCTTTGAACATCAATAGCTAAAGCTAACGCTCAGTCACCACGATCCCAACATATTCTCAGACACCTAAAACATGCATTGGGAGTAATCATTCTAAGCAGACTTGCCGACTTAGAAGTCTTTGCAACATTACGTTTCACTGAAGTGCCGCAACAATGTGCTTACGCTGCATTCACATGATTCCAGAACAGGAGTTTCTGTTGCGTCATGCCATATACATGGTTCATAAATACGACTAGTTGTTAATTTCCTTTCCTTCCGGTACCGCATCTTTAACGTCACTCGAATTTTGACAGCAGAAAACATGAACCGGGAACAGGGGTGAACAAGTCATTCCCTCCGATTTAACTCAGCTAAGTTACTAATTATTTGCTTTGACTTTGTCTCCCTAAGATATTCGATCGAAGAGGAGCTTCGCTAAGCATGGTAATCAGCACAATTAGTTAGTACTACAAGCCGTCAGGATCTGAGGGGTAGATTTCAGAACAGCTTCGCGGCTACTTCTCAGAACAGCTTCGCGGCTACTTCTGGTGCAGGCAGATTAACTGAACTGAATTACGCTACGCCGGAGCAGGGGCCGGGGACCCATCGTACCGAATTCGCATCTCCGAGGACCGAACATTGCTGTCAGGATAAGGGAACTGAATTTCGAATTTTCGCCTCACCTTGGGGAGCAGGCTCCCGAGCAGCTTCCAGGGAGGCCCAAGCCCCGCCGCCACCTCTTTCCGCTCCTCCACAGGCGCCGCGGCCGTGAGACCGTCATGCCGCAGCGGGGAGGCCGCGGCGGCGGCGAGACGAGGCGGCTGCGCGCGCACCGCGGTCCACGGGGCCGCGCTGGAGCCTCCGCCACCCGCGGGGGAGGCGGTGCGGCGGGCGGTGAGGAAGGAGGGGGATCTGCCGGGCACGTGGATCCGGGGGGAGACCGGCGTCCTGGAGATGAGCCGCTCCATGGCCGTGGCGTCCAAGAGGGTAGGCAGATCGTGCCAACTTCGGGGACGGGGAGGTTGGGGTCTGCGGAGTTGAGTTGTGTGGGGTTGGTGCGCGGAGCGGCCACGGCACGGCACGGCGGCTGCTGGGTGCTTTGAGTGCGGGGTAGTTGGGGTGCTGGGTCGCGGGGGAGGTGGTGGTGCCGTGGTGGTACGACGCGCACGTTCATTGATGATTAGTCGCTCGTGACAAGTTGTCACGATGTATGTTATCCTAGGGTTTAGCTCAATCGGAATAACATGTCGACATGCGGGTCAAATATTTCGGTCACAACTGCTTGGGATGCACGACAGGTTCAGACGTTGACACGTCCCTCTATATATCCACACGGCTAAAAAAAGTTAATCTTATGGGCATCTTCGACACATTTTAGAGTGTCTGTTTTGATCCGTTTGAGTCAGACCACGGATATGATCTCGATTTCGGTTTTGTCTATTTGATGGAGGCAGGCCAAAGGTCCAACACATTTCATTTTTTTCAATATTTTATATATTGATAACTTAATTTACATAAATGAAATATAATCACAAAAAACATAAAAAAGAAAATCAAAATATAAAACCCTAGATAGGGTTTTCTTGCTGCTGCCGCCTCATGGGTGGGGCTACATGGGGACATGGGCGTACAAATATACACCCATTATTTTTGACAAAAGCTTGTATAGATATGTATTATTCAGATATAGCACAATCTACATCAAATAAATTAAAAGGCATGACTAAAACCATGCTTTTTAGACAACCATATACACCCATTTTTTGTATGCTCTCTCCGCCCATGCGCCGCCTATTCATCGCCGTCATTGGTGAGGTCGACGGAGTTCCGCCCGGGCCACGAGAAGGGCCACGGGACCATAGGCGATGGTGTTGGGCCAGGTGCAGGTACCGAAGGAGGGGACGAAGGCCACTATCCCCACGACGACAGAGGCACCTTGTGCAGCGGCGCAAGCCACATGTTCTCACGTGGAGGTGGCGGTGGAGTAGGCGTAGCTTGGTGGTGCAGACTACCAATGGCATGACGGCGCAGCCTTGCGCGATGAGGGATTCCCATAGCTTGTAACATCCCAAGTTTTTACCAGAGTTTTGAATAAAAAAAATTGTTTTGTTTCTATTGATTGAAAAATCACAGGGATTTAAAACTTTTTGAGTATAATTAAATGCTTTTCCCTAAGGTTTTATTAAACCTTCAAAAATCAAACTATTTTACTTCAAAGGTTTACCATTTAAAAAAAATATAGTTTCTTATAAATATTTCCAATTCAAAAGTTAGTTAGAAAAACTATTTCAACTTTCTTTTAGTCCTTGAAGAACTCCTTGAGGAAATAAAAATATCAAGTTGTTATTTTACTTTCATACAATTTCTATGCAACCATTTTTGCTAAGGAAATATTTCTCAAAAGGATTCAAAAGTTTCATTATTAAAAATGTGTTTGAAAATGAATTTCAAAATATTACTTTATAAAGTATCACCCCTGATTTTATGGAATTATTTTAAAACCCTAATCCTAGATTTGTAATTGGCAAGTAAAGCTCTTTTGATAAATTAATAAAGCCTTATTGAGAGTCTTGTTTATTTTGGATAAATATGTTTCTTATTGTTTTGTATTGTTTGTTTGAATTTTAGAAAAATTTAGACATTGGTTTGACTGGTTTTGAAATTGTTATGCAAAAGTTATCAAAGAAAAAGAGAAACAGAAAAGAATAAAAGAAATAAGAAAAAAAAAAGGAGAAAGGGAACTGGACCGAGGCAGCCCAGCCCCGCAACGGCCCACGAACCAGCAAATCAGCCCGAGAAGAACCCGCGCACCCCTTTTCCCCCTCTGTTTTCTCTTTTATTTTTTTATTTTTTTCCAGCACTAACGGGTGGGACCGCCTTGTCAGATCCTCCTTCAACCCCGGAGCCGTTACTGGCCGAGATCAGCGCGCCCACGATCCCCCTCTCCCCACTCCTCCAGAGGCTAAAACGGCCCCCATCGATGCCCTCCCTTTTCCCCACATCCTCCTCACCTTTTCCCCTCAAATTCCCACACCGAAGACGCCGCCTATCTGCCCCAATCGCTCGCCGGACTTCGCACACCTGTTGCGTGTTCATCTTCGATTTCGATATCAAACGGTGACCCCGCCGCCCCTTTCAGGTCCCAATCAACTCCTCTCCTTCATGCGCACCTCCCTGGCCTCTTATTTCTTCTCTTTTCGTAGCTAACCATCACGGCCGAAGCTCACCGACGACTGGAGCTTCTCCGGTTGCTCCCTGGCGCGATTCCGGGATGCTCCCGAGGAATTAGACCACTCCATCCTCCTCACCATCCTCTCCCTCACGTCGTCCTCGACTCAATTCTCACGGGGAACCACAGGAGCTCCGTCGCCGTCTACGTCCGAGCCGCCGCCGGCGAGGTCAACCTACTCCGGCGACATAGAGAAACCCTAGGTGAGCCGTTTTATCTCAGACCGTCGGATCAAGATCTGAAGGCTGCGTGTTATTTTAGTTACCGAATCAGTATCTTCCAATAACACTGTGCCACGTAGCATGCCCCGTCAGCCGCACTCAACCCTGGGTCAAAATTTGGTTAAAAACTCAAATTCAAATATCTGTTTCTATCCCAATCTTGTAAAATCAATAAAAAATAATCCACTGGTCCAAATTTTACAAATTTTATATCCCTGGAATCCTTGCAATGTGTAGAACACAATTATGCAAGAATATCACATAGGTTCTGTACCAAGTTTTGAAGTGAAAATTAAATGGCATAATCAACTTATAAACACTATTTAATTCATAACTTTTGTTCTGTAAATCCAATTGCTACAAATTTGTAGTCTATGGATTCCTAAGAACATGTAGAACCCTCTAGAATCAAAAAAAATTCAAACTTGAAATGTGCACATACTTGCTACTGTTAAATTTAACCAAATCACTATTTTGATCATCATTTGAATTATGAAAATGATTTTGGAGTGAAACCACTTGCAGTAGCTTTGTGTTACTGTCCTCTGTCCATTAGCACCACTATCCAAAATTATTGAATCACCTTGTAAATATTCAAGTTCAAATGTGAGAATTTGAGTATTTTCTTCATAAGATTAATTCTATAAATCTTATCAATGTGAATCCTTCTATAAAAGTGAATCATATGACCATACTAATCCAATCCTATCATATTGTCACTTAACCCTAACCCAATATCATGCCATCTTACTCTTATGGACTTAATTCACAATATTCAACTTACACCTGAGTAAATTGTGAATGTATCTCAATATGTTTCTCCTTTGCCAATGTGGTGATAAACCCTACCCCACATCACACATGACCTAAATTTCTTTCAGATCCAATATTATCTTTGATACTTAATCAAAAACTAGTTTGAAATTCTTCAAAGAAGGATTTAACTTTGCCCTGGCTCAATCTTGAGATTATAACCCTAGCTCAAGTTAATCCTTTTATCCAAGATAATCTTGTGGCCAAGAAGCCCCGTCACTCTAAATAACCCTTATGTCTGTTCAACCCCAAGCCAACTTAACCCTTGGCCTATATTGAACTATTCAATTCACAAATGAGTTAATTGAGTAATTCAATGTATCACCAATACAAGCCCAAACCTATGTGTAACATATACTATTTTGAGTAAGTGTTATCACACTTTATTCAGCAGTGTCCTATTGCACAATTCTATACTCATGTGAATCTGTTCACATGACTTATCTCTAAACTCTATCCATGCTTATGCCAAGCACAAGATTGTTGCCTTTACATTGTATCTTGGAGGATCATTCCTTTCCCATCATTAGACCTTGCCACCCCAAACTCTCAATCCATATCTTGTAAGCCAAGCTTCAAGCCATATCTCTCTCATCACAGAAATCATAAGAAATTTAAAATGTTAAACCAATCCTTTTTATTTGCTTGTCTTGCTTGATTTGTTGCTTTTGGTGTGGTTTGTTTACTTTGTGTATCTCGATATTATAAGTTGGTTTGGAGAGCCATGCATTTTGTTGAGAGAAGAGAAAGGGTTTAAGCTTCAAAAGGCAAGTGACACACATACTTCCACCTATCTTTTATTATATGCATTAGTGGTTTCAATACTGTGCATGATATGAAATTTTCAAAGTGGTTATGAAATGCTTAGCTCCTAGTAGTGGTAGCTATCCCTTAAAACCCTGATACGTCTCAAACGTATCTATAATTTTTGATGCTCCATGCTTGTTTTTACACCATTTGCCTATTGTTTCGTTACACTTCGTGGCACTTTTATGCGATTTCCGGAACTAACCTATTGACAAGATGCCACAGTGCCAGTTCCCTGTTTTCTGCTGTTTTTGTGTTTCAGAAGTGATACACAGGAAATATTCTCGGAATTGGACGAAACAACATCCTGAAGTCTTATTTTACCCGGAAGCTTCCAGAGATCCGAAGAGGAGTAGGAGGGGGGCCACCAGGGCCCCACACACAGGGGTGGCACGGCCAGCCCCCTGGCCGCGCGGGGCCCGCGTGTGGGCGCCTGGCTCCCCCTCTGACATCGCCCCTTCACCTATATAAAGCCTCGGGACGGAAAACCCTAGAGGATTCGGCAATTTTCCAGAAAGAGTTCCGCAGCTCCGCCGCCATCGCCGACGAATTTCGGGGGACAGAAGTCTCTGTTCCGGCACCCTGCCGGGACGGGGAAGTGCCCCCGGAGCCATCTCCATCGGTCTCCATCGCCGTCTCCGCCGTCTCCATCGACCTCACCGCCATCTCCATCAACCTTGCTGTCTCCTATGATGAGGAGGGAGTAGTTCATCCCCGGGGCTAAGGGCTCTACCGGTAGCTATGTGGTTCACCTCTCTCTCCCATGATGTGATCTTTATGTGATCGTGAGCTTTGTATCATGTTGAACAAGTACATGTTATTATTCAGATATTTTGTGTACTCTAGTGGTGATTGTTAAAGTAATCTATTCCTCCTGCCTTGGTGTAACGGTGACAGTGCGTGCATCATGGTGGTACTTGGTTTAGGCTATGATTGTGATCTCTTGTGGATTATGAGAATAATTATTGCTATGATAGTTTGAGTGATCTATTCCTCCTTTCATGGTGTAATGTTGACAGTGTGTGCACCGTGTTAGTACTTGGTTTATGTTGCAATGATATCTATCTTGAGTTGTGATCTGATTTGGATGTCTCTATGAGTGGTGTTTGTCAAGTACTTGATGAACTTTAAGAGGTGCTTCTGTAGCCACTACACAATGATTAGTGTTATTCAATAGGAGAGTAATTCAGAGTACCTTAGCAAAGAGAAGTTATTTGTTCAGTCATGTTATATTGTTGGGAGTGTGTCCACTAGTGAAAGTATGATCCCTAGGCCTTGTTTCCAAGCTTTGCATACCGTTTACTTGTTGTTTTGTTACTTGTTTACTCGCAGCGATATTTATTTCACATCACGTTTGCTACTTATAATCATCTATACCACTTGTATTTCACTATCTCTTCGCCGAACTAGTGCACCTATACATCTGACAAGTGTATTGGGTGTGTTGGGGACACAAGAGACTTTCTGCATCGTAATTGCAGGGTTGCTTGAGAGGGATAGCTTTGACCTCTAACCTCCTTGAGTTCGATAAACCTTGGGTGATCCACTTAAGGGAAACTTGCTGCTGTTCTACAAACCTCTGCACTTGGAGGCCCAACAAGTGTCTACAAGAATAGAAGTGCGTAGACATCAAGCTCTTTTCTGGCGCCGTTGCCGGGGAGGTAAGGTAAAAGGTACTCGCATCCTCCTGTGTGAGTGCTCGGAGTTATTTCCTATAGATTCTGCAATTATATCTTTTTGTTTCTTGTTTTTATTTTCACTAGTTAGGCTTAATGGAAAACAAAGAGTTCTGTAGTCTTTTTCCTGAGTTTAGATATGAAGTGTTTGAAGAGAAAATTGAGAAACCTTTGGAGCTTAATTTGCATGCTAATAGTGTTGTTAGTATGAATTTTTTGAACACCGTTAGTGGTAATGCTATAGAAAAGTCTAAGCTTGGGGAAGCTAGTTTTGTTAAGCATGATATTTTTAGTTCCCCAGCTTTAGTGAAGAAAGTTTGTTCTGATGATATTTTATCTCCCATATGTGATGTTCCTTCTTATGATGATATGTTTGAAGAATATGCTTTGCGAAATAGTTGCTCTCTAGTTTATGATGGCTATGATGATGAGTATAATATTTTCAGTTCACCTACTATTGAGGATAAAATTAGTTATGATTACAATATGCCTCCTATTTTTGATGATTATGGTGATGAGAATAATTATTCTGTTGAATCTGCTCCTACTACTATTGTTCCTGTGGTAAGTATTAATTCTTTTATGCATGTGGCTCATGATAGAGATGTTTTATGTGATAGTTATATTGTTAGTTCTATTCATGATGCTACTGAAAGTTATTATGAGAGAGGGAAACATGGTTTGATGGATCTCAACAATATTAAGTTTCCCCTCTTTATGTTGCAAATCTTGAAGTGGCACTTATTTTATCTATCCATGCTTGCTACTATGTGCCTCGTTGATTTATTTTCTTACAAGATTCCTATGCATAGGAAGTGGTTTAGATTTAAATGTGTTTCATACATGCTTTTTGATGCTCTCTATTGCTTTAAGTTCCTATATGGCGCTTTTGCCTCAAGCTTTTAAATGGCGCCCACATGAGCATCTTTGCAAATTACTGCGCCTAGCTCAAAGGCGTTAAAGAAAAGCACTCTTGGGAGATAACCCATTGTTTTATTTTCAGTACTTTTTCTTTTATTTGAGTCTTGGAAGTTATTACTACTGTAATAACCGCTCCTTATCCTTTTTATTTTATTGTTGTGCCAAGAGAAGCCTCTAATTCGAGTGAGGTAAAGATTTGGGGATGTTGCTGTCCTGAAACTGTTTTCGGTGCTGCACCGTAAAAATTCGTATAAATTTTATGTATATCTTTTGGACCTGCGATTTCTTGTGCATATGCCCCAGGTTATATCCAAACTTTAATTAGTTGAACACTTTTTGATTTGAGCAACAGAAAACCCCTCAAAAATTCGACCTTTGTCAGCTGTTCTGTTTTGACAGATTTCTGCCAATATTTGTGTTTGCCGCTTTATCGCTTTTTTGAGTTCTTTTGACCACGGAACTTTTGGGGAAGTTGCTACAATAGTATATGCTATATATGTGGTGGTTTTGTGTTGAAATCTGAACTGAAAAGGGTTGATTCATTACTATGCTTACACTAATGTTGCTAATAGAATTGTGTTTAGTTTTGTATGAAGGAAGTTTTCAAGTGTAGGGATTGGAGAATGATGAGATGAGTTGAAGAATGGACAAAAGATCAATCTTGGGGATGCCCATGCATCACCCCAAGAAATATCCAAGAAGTACAAGCGTCAAAGCTTGGGGATGCCCCCGAGGCACCCCTTCTTCATCGGCAAAAATCAGGTCACCTTTCAAAACACTATATTTTTATTGCTTCATGCACTATGTGTTTTTCTTGGAGCGTCAGTTGTATTAGTTTTCAGTATTAGTTTAGTTTTGTTTGCTGCAATAAATGGTTAGATCACATCATGTTTCTTTTGGAGGAGGTGAACACGCTTTTCATTTGCCAAGAACACTCCGTTTTTCACTCTTATCGTTTCAATGAGTGTTCTCTTTTTCTGCTACTGCTTTTGGTTTTCGTTTTCGCCTTGATTTGCATTCAGATCTTCTTATATTTATTTATCAAGGTGTATTTTTGCCTCTGGACCATGTTGGTTTTCCTCAAAAGAGTTGGATTAAAAAAGTTTGAATGGTGTTGGAAAAGAGAAAAAGTTTCATGCAAAAAAGTGGTAAAAGAAGGAGCTTGTGTAGACTGCGGCCTAGGCTTTTGCATGTCGTGCTTGATGTCTTTTTGATAGTATGCTTAGTGGTTTTGCTGTAGCATGACTTGTCTCAAATGACTGAGATTGCTTAATGAGCCTTTGAAAAAATCATGCGTTGTTTTTATTATATGGGAGCATTTATTTGGTTTTCTCCTTTGATGCTTTATTTGGGTTGACTTGGCGCATGCTCACACATGTTAGACTCATACAAAGTCGCCAATAGCCTCTATGATCTTTTAGTTTTTGACTTTTGATGTCATCTTATGCTTCTTTTAATGTCGCTTTGTCGCTCTGCATGATTATGGCCGTTATTGCTCTCTTAGTTGGTCGCTCCCAGTCTTTTGCTAGCCCTCGCCTTGTACTGAGTATGAGCTCTACTCGTGCATCCAACTCCCAAAAACCAAGTTTGCCATTGTGTCCACTATAAATTCCTATGCATGGTATTTGTAAGCCATTCCAAAGTAAATTTTCATGTGCTACCTTTCAAAACCTTCAAAATATTTCTCGTTTTGTGACACTGTTTTCAGCTCATGGGGACGTAGTGGTCGGATTTGCTATCTTCCATATTGCTTATTCCAAAAAGAAAAAAAAAGAGAAAAAAAAGAAAGAAAAAAAGGCACTCCTCCATGGAATGTGAATGTTGGTGGGCACCCGATGGAATCGGTTAGCCATGGTTTGTGAAAGGAAAAAAGGTGGGGAGGAGTGCCAAGTTTTATAAAAGAGCACAAAAGTGCCAATCTCTCTCTCAAAAACTTGCTTCATTTTTGTATGGAAGATAGTAAGAACCCCATTGCCAGTCATTGACAAAGACAACCACCTCTCAAAACCAATTTTTATCTCTCTGTTTTACAAATGAAAAGCTCTAGCACATGTTTAATCACTGCTTCCCTCTGCGAAGGGCCTTTCTTTTACTTTTATGTTGAGTCACCACCTTCTTTTTTTATGCACCATTAAGAGAGCATAGTTGTCATTCTTAGTGTGATATGCATTGTCCCAAAGTTCATTGATCGACTCATATTGTTGGTTTCACTTGTTCTTAAATTATTTGTATCTAGTCGCCCTCTTAAACTTGAAGGTGTCCTATGCATTTATGTTTTGTTCTCTTTGAAGGACAAGCTGAAAACCATTTGTATGTTTTTCCTTATGATTTGAACACACGTTTGACTTTCATTGTTTCATTATCATGATCTTTTGTTTGTGTTCATTTGCATGTTTACAACATGGTTGCTAAGTTTCTTATTGTCATGATTATATCTTCATGCCCATGTTTTAAGTTCTTATGATCCCAGCTCACAAATGCTTACATAGATGATCAAGATTGTGTAGGTGCATGTCACCTCAAAAATTATTTCTTTGTTATCACTTACCTACTCGAGGACGAGCAGGAGTTAAGCTTGGGGATGCTGATACGTCTCAAACGTATCTATAATTTTTGATGCTCCATGCTTGTTTTTACACCATTTGCCTATTGTTTCGTTACACTTCGTGGCACTTTTATGCGATTTCCGGAACTAACCTATTGACAAGATGCCACAGTGCCAGTTCCCTGTTTTCTGCTATTTTTGTGTTTCAGAAGTGATACACAGGAAATATTCTCGGAATTGGACGAAACAACATCCTGAAGTCTTATTTTACCCGGAAGCTTCCAGAGATCCAAAGAGGAGTAGGAGGGGGGCCACTAGGGCCCCACACACAGGGGTGGCGCGGCCAGCCCCCTGGCCGCGCGGGGCCCGCGTGTGGGCGCCTGGCTCCCCCTCTGACATCGCCCCTTCGCCTATATAAAGCCTCGGGACGGAAAACCCTGGAGGATTCGGCAATTTTCCAGAAAGAGTTCCGCAGCTCCGCCGCCATCGCCGACGAATTTCGGGGGACAGAAGTCTCTGTTCCGGCACCCTGCCGGGACGGGGAAGTGCCCCCGGAGCCATCTCCATCGGTCTCCATCGCCGTCTCCGCCGTCTCCATCGACCTCACCGCCATCTCCATCAACCTTGTTGTCTCCTATGATGAGGAGGGAGTAGTTCATCCCCGGGGCTAAGGGCTCTACCGGTAGCTATGTGGTTCACCTCTCTCTCCCATGATGTGATCTTTATGTGATCGTGAGCTTTGTATCATGTTGAACAAGTACATGTTATTATTCAGATATTTTGTGTACTCTAGTGGTGATTGTTAAAGTAATCTATTCCTCCTGCCTTGGTGTAACGGTGACAGTGCGTGCATCATGGTGGTACTTGGTTTAGGCTATGATTGTGATCTCTTGTGGATTATGAGAATAATTATTGCTATGATAGTTTGAGTGATCTATTCCTCCTTTCATGGTGTAATGTTGACAGTGTGTGCACCGTGTTAGTACTTGGTTTATGTTGCAATGATATCTATCTTGAGTTGTGATCTGATTTGGATGTCTCTATGAGTGGTGTTTGTCAAGTACTTGATGAACTTTAAGGGGTGCTTCTGTAGCCACTACACAATGATTAGTGTTATTCAATAGGAGGGTAATTCAGAGTACCTTAGCAAAGAGAAGTTATTTGTTCAGTCATGTTATATTGTTGGGAGTGTGTCCACTAGTGAAAGTATGATCCCTAGGCCTTGTTTCCAAGCTTTGCATACCGTTTACTTGCTGTTTTGTTACTTGTTTACTCGCAGCGATATTTATTTCACATCACATTTGCTACTTATAATCATCTATACCACTTGTATTTCACTATCTCTTCGCCGAACTAGTGCACCTATACATCTGACAAGTGTATTGGGTGTGTTGGGGACACAAGAGACTTTCTGCATCGTAATTGCAGGGTTGCTTGAGAGGGATAGCTTTGACCTCTAACCTCCCTGAGTTCGATAAACCTTGGGTGATCCACTTAAGGGAAACTTGCTGCTGTTCTACAAACCTCTGCACTTGGAGGCCCAACAAGTGTCTACAAGAATAGAAGTGCGTAGACATCAAACCCCACTTATTAGGATTGCAAACTTATTATGGAAAATGATGCCATGCCTTGTTTTCAAATTGTTATGAAAATTAAAATGCAACCCCAATCAAACACCTGGGTAGAAATGGCATTGCTTGGTTTATGTTGAGTGGCTACCCAGGGCTACACACCTGGCTATCAACCCAGGATTTGTGTGGTTGTCGTCGCCTGGGGGTACACTTGTGGACGGCCACCCAGGAACAAAGAGACTACCATGTCTTACTTGCTTAGTGAGCTTCCAGTGCAGCCTTATGACAATATGGGCTGTGTCTTGATTGAGTATGTTGTGAGGGTTCATCCATGGGTACTGACAGAGGGTGGTATTTAGGCACGGTCAGATCCGGATGGTTGAATGCTCCTTCTGAAAGGTCTTGTCTCATTTTATGTATGGGCGTAAAATGAGTCTTAAGGTGAAAGTGCACAACCCTTGCAGGGTGTCAAACTAATCGATTAGCTGTGTCCCCGGTTATGGACAATTTGAGTTCCTAGACATGGATGTACGGAAGAGTCTCATCACCTATTTTTTGAATAAAATAAAACTGTTTAGAAACACTCAGGACAGGGACTACTCAGGGCTACACACCTAGCTGTCAACCCAGGATTTGTGTGGTTGTCATCGCCTGAGGGTTATTCGGGTTTTGTTGAGTAACTACTCAGGACTGCACACCTGGCTATCAACCCAGGATTTGTGTGGTTGTCGTCGCCTGAGGGTTATTCTAGTTTTGTTGAGTAACTACCCAGGGCTGCACACCTGGCTATCAACCTAGGGTTTGTGTGGTGGTTTTCACCTGGGGGTTATCTTGACCCTTAAAGTTTATAAAGGATTAAAAAAATGTTTTGATTTGGAAAATATATGATAAAATTTGCTTTGTGCAAATCAGCCAAAAGCTCCATTAGCCATATATCATGTAGATAGCTCTTTCACAACAGCCACCAAATATGTGTCATTTGCCAGTACATCATTGTACTGACCCCCGTTCGTGGGGCTGCATATTCAAATGTGCAGGTTTTTCAGAGAAGGAGTAAGTTGATAGGATCTCGAGTCTACATTCCAACATGACTGCCTGTGGCGCATGGTGAAGATGGAGGCTCACTGCTACCTTAGTTTCCGCTGTGTTTGTGATGTATTGAACTCTGTCATTTGAGCTAGTCCATGTGACTAAACTAGTTTGTAAGTTTAAAGACTTATGTATCTGGATCCACATTGTAATCTGTGATACTATGCAATGAATACTATATTTTGTTCTGTGGTGCTATCAGTGATCCAGGGAATAGCACTTAACACGGGTGTTCCACCTTAATCCAAAGGTGGGGCGTTCCAAAATGGTATCAGAGCATAGTGTTGCCTGTAGGAATTGAGACCCTAGGTTTGGATTAGAAACAGGAAGACCCTAAGATAAAAAAATCTATCTCATCTAGCTTCTATTTATATATATATTTTTTAAAAAAATGTTTGCATCTTGAAACTCCTTGTATTCTCCCCTACTTCATCTTCAAATATTTTCCTTTTACTTTAGATGATCCAACTCTAGAAACCATCAAGAAAGGAAAGAAGATCAATGAGACAGAAGTGTGAGGCAGATACTTCATATATTCTCCATGACCCAACATGAATAACTACATTGAAGGCCAATGAAGAATTTGGAGAAATACAGATATGAAGACTGCACAACACCCCACAATACATTGAGGAAGTGGAAATGAGAACATGGAACAATCAAGATAGTAATAGACTAGACCAGCAATATTCTAGTTTATAGAACCAACGATGTTGTGATAATCTAATGATCATACCAAATTGGGGTATGACCATACCGGATTATTAGTGTTTGACCTAGTTTGCTTGATGTGGTGAATGTTTGTTAGATGTTGTTTGTAAGATGAATTCTCTTGATCTGCTGTGTTTTGGGTAGGAATCTTCTTTAGATCCCTTCTATCCATTCTCATCTATGCTAAGACCTAAACCTGTCCTAAAACCCCAAACAGATGCATCCTCAACACCAGAACAATCACAACAACACTCAGATGAAGATAGCAATGCAACGGATGGTTGAAGTGCATACTGAAATGATGAGAGTGTTAACTCAGAATATGGTCAACCGCGACAGCAATGAGATACCTCCAGGGATGTAACATGTACTGGATAATCATACTTGCATAGTACAAATGATGTCCCAGATTTTGGCTAACACCAACAACAACCTGCCACGAAAGGATTATAGTGGCAAGGAACCAAGAGGTGATACTGAGATGACACTGCGAGCCTGCAAGAGATGTGGAAAAATAGGACACACGTCTAAGGAATGTCATGAACAGTGCACTTACTATGATACGAGCCACCCAATTGGAGAATGTCCCATGACCCAGGTTACTTGTTTCCTATGCGAAGGAATCAATCATGTTCCTGTTGAATGTGAGTTTTACCTCATGGTGCAACAAATGAAACAACAAGCCAAGGATGGACCATGTCAGCTGCTTGGGAAGACCCCAGAAGATGGAAGATCCAAGATGAAGGTAGAAGATAAAGTCCCAGAAACAATACCCAACCATATCACCAAGTGTTGCTATTTATGTGAAGAAGAAGGACACATATCTAGAGATTGCTTGAAGAAACAAGAAAGGTTTCCCATAACTATAGTGGAGTATGAAGAATCAGAACTAAGAGATCTCCTAGCCATAGAGAGACCCAAAAGGAAGAAGGACAATAGCAAGGTACTATGCTTCAATTGCAAGGAGCTAGGACATTATGCGAATAAATGTCCAAAAAAGGACAACAAAGCGAACAAACAAGGTAGCATGAAGAAAAACCTCAACCATATCACTTGTTATACATGCAAGCAACAAGGACACTATTCGTATCAATGCACAGAGGAAAGTACTTCAAGACCTCAGTGAGCTGGGATAACTGAAGGATGCCACAAATACAAGGAGAAGACAAAACAAGGTGTAGCCAACTTGGAAGAATTTGTATGCAACTACTACCTTGTAATAAATATTGTAAGGACTTGTAAGAGCTAAGGACAACCTAGTTGAATGGATTTTATTTTTCCAATGAAAGGGCAAGCTGAAGGATTTGTAACTCAAGAGTTAACGCCATACGACAGAGTTTACGCAAACCCCTAGCTAAGGAACGATAGATTGGTTTTCTAAAATTCAAAAATGGGATTTGGAACATTGGTTCTATAACCAAGAGAATTTTTGTCAAAACAAGTGAGGATGACTAAGAGTTAGAGTACGAGGTTTGCAAACCATGTATGAAGTAATGATTTGGGTGCAGGATGGATTGATCACCATTCCTACTACTCTTATTATTCCCTCTCATAATGTTGGCTTTACACACCTAGAGAGACATACCTACATGAGAGACGATGTTGTTAAACCTTAACCTTAGGAGGATAATATATTACACCCCTCATAGTGAGCCAGTGTGGCCAAAACGTAGGATTTCGGTGAGTATGAGTCACAAGCTTACTGTTGAAGAAGACACATGATGGAAGGAATCCTATCAATCTGAAGAACTCCGTTTGACCCCAATAGTGCTCACCAAGGAAGCAACCATAAGATAAAAGAACTTCAAGGATGTCAGCAAAGAGGATGAAATGAAGGTACGAGATCATCTTAACTTGGTCTTCTGATTGACCCAAAGAGTGACCCACCAGTGTCCAAAGCAGTTCAACAAACTACCTTGTGGGTTAGGAGCTCCACGATGGAGCAAAGTTATACTCAAGCCTCCTTGAGAAATACTGGAAACCCAAGATTGTGAATAGATACCCACCTATTGGAAATGAAGACAGAAGCTTACTATGGATTCAAAAGGTGACCCAGTACCAGGTCAAACCAAGGGTGCCCTGTCAGAACCCAAAGACCTAGACTACCCACAAAAGTTTCTTTTAAGGGTGGTAGCCACCTAAGTACCCCAAACTCTTCTACCTTTCTAGCCTCTTCAAATCTCGAGGATGAGATTTCTTTTAAGGGTGGTAGTCTGTAACATCCCAAGTTTTTACCAGAGTTTTGAATAAAAAAATTGTTTTGTTTCTATTGATTAAAAAATCACAGGGATTTAAAACTTTTTGAGTATAATTAAATGCTTTTCCCTAAGGTTTTATTAAACCTTCAAAAATCAAACTATTTTACTTCAAAGGTTTACCATTAAAAAAAATATAATTTCTTATAAATATTTCCAATTCAAAAGTTAGTTAGAAAAACTATTTCAACTTTCTTTTAGTCCTTGAAGAACTCCTTGAGGAAATAAAAATCTCAAGTTGTTATTTTACTTTCATACAATTTCTATGCAAGCATTTTTGCTATGGAAATATTTCTCAAAAGGATTCAAAAGTTTCATTATTAAAAATGTGTTTGAAAATGAATTTCAAAATATTACTTTATAAAGTATCAGCCCTGATTTTATGGAATTATTTTAAAACCCTAATCCTAGATTTGCAATTTGCAAGTAATGCTCTTTTGATAAATTAATAAAGCCTTATTGAGAGTCTTGTTTATTTTGGATAAATATGTTTCTTATTGTTTTGTATTGTTTGTTTGAATTTTAGAAAAATTTAGACATTGGTTTGACTGGTTTTGAAATTGTTATGCAAAAGTTATCAAAGAAAAAGAGAAACAGAAAAGAATAAAAGAAAGAAGAAAAAAAAGGAGAAAGGGAAATGGACCGAGGCAGCCCTGCCCCGCAACGGCCCACGAACCAGCAAATCAGCCCGAGAAGAACCCGCGCACCCCTTTTCCCCCTCTGTTTTCTCTTTTATTTTTTTATTTTTTTTCCAGCACTGATGGGTGGGACCGCCTTGTCAGATCCTCCTTCAACCCCGGAGCTGTTACTGGCCGAGATCAGCGCGCCCACAATCCCCCTCTCCCCACTCCTCCAGAGGCTAAAATGGCCCCCATCGATGCCCTCCTTTTCCCCACATCCTCCTCACCTTTTCCCCTCAAACTCCCACACCGGAGACGCCGCCCATCCGCCCCAATCGCTCGCCGAACTTCGCACACCTGCTGCGTGTTCATCTCCGATTTCGGTATCAAACGGTGACCCCGCCGCCCCTTTCAGGTCCCAATCAACTCCTCTCCTCCGTGCGCACCTCCCTGGCCTCTTATTTCTTCTCTTTTCGCAGCTAACCATCACGGCCGAAGCTCACCGACGACTGGAGCTTCTCCGGTTGCTCCCTGGCGCGATTCCGGGATGCTCCCGAGGAATTAGACCACTCCATCCTCCTCACCATCCTCTCCCTCACGTCATCCTGGACTCAATTCTCACGGGGAACCACAGGAGCTCTGTCGCCGTCTACGTCCGAGCCGCCGCCGGCGAGGTCAACCTACTCCGGCGACATAGAGAAACCCTAGGTGAGCCGTTTTATCTCAGACCGTCGGATCAAGATCTGAAGGCTGCATGTTATTTTAGTTACCGAATCAGTATCCTCCAATAACGCTGTGCCACGTAGCCTGCCCCGTCAGCCGCAGTCAACCCTGGGTCAAATTTTGGTTAAAAATTCAAATTCAAATATCTGTTTCTATCCCAATCTTGTAAAATCAATATAAAATAATCCACTGGTCCAAATTTTACAAATTTTATATCCCTGGAATCCTTGCAATGTGTAGAACACAATTATGCAAGAATATCACATAGGTTTTGTACCAAGTTTTGAAGTGAAAATTAAATGGCATAATCAACTTATAAACACTATTTAATTCATAACTTTTGTTCTGTAAATCCAATTGCTACAAATTTGTAGTCTATGGATTCCTAAGAACATGTAGAACCCTCTAGAATCAAAAAATTTCAAACTTGAAATGTGCACATACTTGCTACTATTAAATTTAACCAAATCACTATTTTGATCATCATTTGAATTCTGAAAATGATTTTGGAGTGAAACCACTTGCAGTAGCTTTGTGTTAGTGTCCTCTATCCATTAGCATCACTATCCAAAATTATTGAATCACCTTGTAAATATTCAAGTTCAAATGTGAGAATTTGAGTATTTTATTCATAAGATTAATTCTATAAATCTTATCAATGTGAATCCTTCTACAAAAGTGAATCATATGACCATACTAATCGAATCCTATCATATTGTGACTTAACCCTAACCCAATATCATGCCATCTTACTCTTATGGACTTAATTCACAATATTCAAATTACACCTGAGTAATTTAAGTAAATTGTGAATGTATCTCAATATGTTTCTCCTTTGCCAATGTGGTGATAAACCCTACCCCACATCACACATGACCTAAATTTCTTTCAGATCCAATATTATATTTGATACTTAATCAAAAACTAGTTTGAAATTCTTCAAAGAAGGATTTAACTTTGCCCTGGCTCAATCTTGAGATTATAACCCTAGCTCAAGTTAATCCTTTTGTCCAAGATAATCTTGTGGCCAAGAAGCCCCATCACTCTAAATAACCCTGATGTCTGTTCAACCCCAAGCCAACTTAACCCTTAGCCTATATTAAACTATTCAATTCACAAATGAGTTAATTGAGTAATTCAATGTATCACCAATACAAGCCCAAACCTATGTGTAACATATACTATTTTGAGTAAGTGTTATCACACTTTATTCAGCAGTGTCCTATTGCACAATTCTATACTCATGTGAATCTGTTCACATGACTTATCTCTAAACTCTATCCATGCTTATGCCAAGCACAAGATTGTTGCCTTTACATTGTATCTTGGAGGATCATTCCTTTCCAATCATTAGACCTTGCCACCCCAAACTCTCAATCCATATCTTGTAAGCCAAGCTTCAAGCCATATCTCTCTCATCACAGAAATCATAAGAAATTTAAAATGTTAAACCAATCCTTTTCATTTGCTTGTCTTGCTTGATTTGTTGCTTTTGGTGTGGTGTGTTTACTTTGTGTATCTCTATATTATAGATTGGTTTGGAGAGCCATACATTTTGTTGAGAGAAGAGAAAGGGTTTAAGCTTTAAAAGGCAAGTGACACACATACTTCCACCTATCTTTTATTATATGCATTAGTGGTTTCAATACTGTGCATGATATGAAATTTTCAAAGTGGTTATGGAATGCTTAGCTCCTAGTAGTGGTAGCTATCCTTTAAAACCCCACTTGCTAGGATTGCAAACTTATTATGGAAAATGATGCCATGCCTTGTTTTCAAATTGTTATGAAAATTAAAATACAACCCCAATGAAACACCTGGGTGGAAATGGCATTGATTGGTTTATGTTGAGTGGCTACCCAGGGCTACACACCTGGCTATCAACCCAGGATTTGTGTGGTTGTCGTCGCCTGGGGGTACACTTGTGGACGGCCACCCAGGAACAAAGAGACTACCATGTCTTCCTTGCTTAGTGAGCTTCCAGTGCAGCCTTATGACAATATGGGCTCTGTCTTGATTGAGTATGTTGTGAGGGTTCATCCATGGGTACTGACAGAGGGTGGTATTTGGGCACAGTCAGATCCAGATGGTTGAATGCTCCTTCTGAAAGGTCTTGTCTCATTTTATGTATGGGCGTAAAATGAGTCTTAAGGTGAAAGTGCGCAACCCCTGCAGGGTGTCAAACTAATCGATTAGCCGTATCCCCGGTTATGGACAATTTGAGTTCCTAGACATGGATGTACGGAAGAGTCTCATTACCTTTTTTCTGAATAAAATAAAACTGTTTAGAAACACTCAGGACAGGGACTACTCAGGGCTACACACATGGCTATCAACCCAGGATTTGTGTGGTTGTCGTCGCCTGAGGGTTATCTGGGTTTTGTTGAGTAACTACTCAGGACTGCACACCTGGCTATCAACCCAGGATTTGTGTGGTTGTCGTCGCCTGAGGGTTATTCTAGTTTTGTTGAGTAACTACCCAGGGCTGCACACTTGGCTATCAACCCAGGATTTGTGTGGTGGTTTTCACCTGGGGGTTATCTTGACCCTTAAAGTTTATAAAGGATTAAAAAAATGTTTTGATTTGGAAAATATAGGATAAAATTTGCTTTGTGCAAATCAGCCAAAAGCTCCATCAGCCATATATCATGTAGATAGCTCTTTCACAACAGCCACCAAATATGTGTCATTTGCCAGTACATCATTGTACTGACCCCCGTTCGTGGGGCTGCATATTCAAATGTGCAGGTTTTTCAGAGAAGGAGTAAGTTGATAGGATCTCGAGTCTATATTCCAACATGACTGCTTGTGGCGCATGGTGAAGATGGAGGCTCACTGCTACCTTAGTTTCCGCTGTGTTTGTGATGTATTGAACTCTGTCGTTTGAGCTAGTCCATGTGACTAAACTAGTTTGTAAGTTTAAAGACTTATGTATCTGGATCCACATTGTAATCTTTGATACTATGCAATGAATACTATATTTTGTTCTGTGGTGCTATCAGTGATCCAGGGAATAGCACTTAACACAGGTGTTCCACCTTAATCCAAAGGTGGGGCGTTACATAGCTGCACTACGAGGCCCTGCCACTTGCTCACAGGGGCGGGCCCAGGATTTTGAGACTGGGTATTCAAAATTTTGGAGAGGCCCAAATTTTTTTGTCAATCAAAAGCCTAGCTTTTTTCACATGCATAATTGACTATAGGAGCATCATACAGTTCTAGCTGTGTAATAATATAATTCTCCTACAATCATATAATTTGAATGCTCCTCTAATTTTAGATGTTTTTCATTTGATATGTTAAACAATTAGTACTTATATATGTTGAATAATTTGAAGTTATGATCTGTTAAAATATGATCAGAATGTGTTGTACCTTCTATATCTAAAATATCGATGATAGAAATTAGCAAAATGATAGGAGAGCTTACAAACCAGAGGATAACTTTCTGTTGCTTCAAGGTTTGAAATGTAGTCATGATTTCCTCTTTCTTAACTCCTAGAATAAATCCCTTTCATTGAATATAATGTAACCAAGCAACCTAGGAAATCTGAAAAACAAAAACAACAATTAGATTTGCTGAATTTCGGGCAAATTCTATCAAAACTTTTTCTGAATTCCTACAAGCTACAACACCTCGAGGCCACAACAGTTTGAACACTGGGCCAGAATTTCGATAGCCACAGATGTCCTGGCCGACAGCAGATAGGTTGAGGAGGAGGGAACTAGGGATAACAGGGTGACTGACGAGAAGAGCCGACGAACTGCCTCTCCACGCGGCAGCGAACGGACAAGGACGAACGCAGTCTGTGGCGGTGGTGGCGGCGGCGGCGCCAGGATTCCATCAACATGCATCGCTCTTCTAGGGCTATTTGCCTGGTTCAATTCGAAGCGGTAATATACGTGAGATACAGCGATAGGAACGGAAACGCTACCAGCATACGAAGAGCGGCCGAGCGATCGATCTAAATGGGCCAGCTAACTAGTTGGGCCACGAGGAGGATCGATGGATGTGAGTTGAATACGCTATCCCTTCTCTATTTTTCTGTTTTTTCATGTATGTGGCGATTATATACGGTATACGACCAGTTTTTGCCAAATTTTTTGGGTATGCATCTGAATACCCTTGAATTGAAGTGGGCCCGCCCCTGCTTGCTCATCTCCCTGAGCTCAAAGGTGGCCATGGCCAGCCGTGTAGCCTCCTCCGCGGTGAGCTCGGGCAGCTGGAGTAGGAGCTCCTCCTCCGTGCCCTCCGCCTTAGCCTACACCTTTTGCCAAGCGAGGAGGGCGAGATAGTTGGTGGTGTCACCTTGCACCACCTTGCTCGGGATGTCCTCGCCAAAGAAGAGCTCCCTCTCTACAGGGAGCTCCTCCTCTTACGGCTTGGTCCAGGCCGTAGTCGAACTCGTCGTCACCGAGGAAGTCAGCCCGGCACTACGCGTCCCGCTTGATTGGCCAGAACGTGTCCCACATTTTGGAGTCAAGGGTAAATATCGGAATTGGCATTGGTGCCTGATCTCCTTGCCCCCTTTGCACGGTAGGTGCCAGCCGCCGGAGAGGTGGACGTCGTCCCACCCCGCCAATGTATTGTTGCGGTAGAGCAACCACGCCTTGACATAGATGTGCTCGGGCTTCTTCTTCCACCTAAATGATTTGGCTTTGTGGTCGTTCTTGTCCTTCTTTAAGGAACATGACGTGCTCATGGCGACGAAGAGGGATGTGGTCGGTGATATGGGGACAAGGATGGTTGGGTATGGCGAGCACAGCTGTGGCATGGCCTTAGCCGCAGTTGTGTGCTTAGAAAGGTAGAGGACGCGACCGCCAGCAATGCCAGCACGGGACTCCAAGTGTGTGTGCTGTTCATGGCAGCGCAGAAGGCAAACGGCATGCAGTAGACAAAGCAGCAACAACTCGAGGGCATGGCCGAAGAGGGAGGGCACCCGCGTGGATGGGGTTATTGTCTGGGCCAACACATTCCAGCCCAAAATTGGGCTTAGAATGGGTCATCGTTGTCCGTTTGTGTTGGACCTCTGGGCCAGGTTTCCCTATCATCTGTCTGTTTGGACCAAAACGGACAATAGCAATCTGTTTGAGATTGGCCGTTGGAGATGCCCTAAGCCACCTTGCACTTTCGGTAAGCAAAAACAATCCAATCATACTAAATGATACTATATTTTCTTTTGTTTAAATTGTCATGCCAAACAAGTCTAGGTTTATAAAATCCAGTCTGTTGATCAAAGAACATCATGTAAACTTGCATGTTTGATAGTCTATCCGTTTCAGAATATAAGATGTTTTAGACTTTTTTCCGACAAGCATGTATTTAGACATTTTTTAGTGTGTGTTGAGAACAAAATAAGTGAACCTATATACTAAAAGTCATCTAAATATATAAAAGACTAAAATATCTTATATTTTGAAACGAAGGGAGTACAAATTTGCGCAAGGATTGCCCTGCTACCCAGCACATACTTTCCCAACAAGATCCACAAAGTCCCATCCTTTGTTCTAAATCTGACAGCATCTACAGGGAATTCATGTGTATTTTCCTTGTCATTTTGCCATTCGGACACGTGAAGGTTCTTCTGTAGCTTATTTTTTTTTTCTCCAAAAAGAAATAACAACTCCTGTGAAAAACCATGTTTAATCTGACATTTCAATTAAACACGTCAAAAGGGCTTCTCTATTGTTGAATATACACAAGTGTAACTCTCAATGATGTTTCGTAAAATATAACTTGACTTACCTATTCAAAGCTTAATGTGGGCAATACACAAGACAAATGGGTGGCAATGGTACAAAAACATACCGAGAAACAAAAATGCCACTATTTCTTTAGATAAACAGAGAAATTCATTTATTTGCTCAAGGTGCAGACATTTTGTTGTGTCTATGTAGTGTAGCCAGGCCGGTGAAGTAATGTTCAGGAAATTCTTGGGGAGCACATCTCTTGTACATGGATAATTTCTTGCAGGTAGATAATTGAACCATCCAGAGCCATTGACTCGCTTGTTCTTGTCAAGATTTAGAATCTGCTCTTTTGAGAACCTGCCACATCATAATGCAAAGCTGAAAACTGCAGTCAACAAAAGCCGCAATGGATAATGCAAGAAGCAACAGAAAATCACCTCTGGACCAAGAACATGTTGAATATTTTTTAGTGACGAACTCATATCCATCAGGAAGGTAGATCACTGAACAACCTGCCTCAATGTTGTCTATAACCATGTAGTTTGAGGCCTCTTCCTGGGTAATACTTTCAACAAACTAGGCATGTTTTCAAAACGTCTATCTTCTTACAGTTGTGGAGGCCTCTGGCAAAAGCAAAGGTGCATCCAATGCTGGACGAGGCGGTCACCAACCTTAAGGATATCTTCTAGAAAGCCTCGCAGTAGTTTCACCTAGTAGGAACCTCACAGTGTGTGGGCTCTCCTTTTGTGTTTAAGCTAGAACTCTTATATGCCTGAGGGCAAATTTGTGTAATCCTATAAGTCTGGTTCGCCAGCACTTGCTACTCTGGCTGTGAGCTTTATTAATTTAAAGCTGGGCACTGATTGCCTTCGTTCTAAAAAACAAACTAGGCATGTATACACATTCCTATTACATAAGGAGATTGAGCAGAACTTCTCAAAATACAGCACCAACAGAAATAATATTCACATGTCAACAAGCACGAGATAATCCATAGCATAAGTGTAAAATATAATATAATTAATCTGCAGAAAGTATCATATCACTGCGGGGATTCTATCATAATAACAGGCACTGTGTGTCAGGCAAGTTAGTGATCTTTCAAAATAGTCTAGGCTATAACAAATTAATTACCGATAAAACTATGCATACAATTCACTGTTTTCATAGTTCCTAGATTAAACCTACTGAAATCAAAGGAAATAGACAAATTTAGAAAAACCAAGTAATTATGGATTCAGCGCTAAGCATAAAACCAAGTAATTGTGGAGTCATCCCTAAGCATAGGAAGGTTTTCCTGGATGAGGATGCAGTGAGCGACTGAATAATATCTTGAAAACATAAGGCATATTATGATCACCATTAAGAATCCTTCGAGCATTACGTCCCTTTGAATTCTACATCACACGGAACACAAATAAAATGTCTAAATGCTAAGTTCCAGTTCTACATGTTCTTCAGCTCATAAATGAAGTTCCAAACCTACATGTTCTGTTTGGGCAAGTCAAATGACATTCAGCAAGTACTTAAACCACTTTACAGTTTACACACATCTTGTAGGACCCGGGTAATCTTACGCCGTTAACAGAACAGCCAGGTTTGGACCAACCTATTCTCATCAAACCGCGGGCAAACTGAATCAACTCTAAAATGCCAGTGCGAAGAATTTATACCTGATAATTCAGTGTCGAGGTAAACGAAATTTCATGGCAGCTCGGCCTCCTCTTTGGAGCCCATCTCACCTCCTGCCCCTCGTGCCTATCATCCTCCACCTCTACTTAGACGCTACTTAGCGGCAGCTTCTAATGAAAACCGTCAGTTCCGTATCTTTCCATCTTCTATGTTCTGAAATTTAAAAATATAAGCATGTTGTCAACATCTTCTATGTCATTTTTAAGAGCTGCTTCATTCCAGTTCAAAAAACTGAACCAAACATCCAGGATTGCTAACAATACCATTCAATAGTCTTTCAAGGACTGTATACTTATCAACTTCTTTCGTTGAAACAACAACTTTAATATGCTAAAGATACTTAATTTTTAATTCGGTGGATAGCATAGGAGTAGTATCATCTTAAGAGGTTTATAAGCAATAAAATACCTTAACACATCTCTCCATAGGAGTCCAAACATTAAACTATCTATCTCAGCATTTGATGTTCCATCATCCATACAAGTATTAGCTGTTCACCCAAATGGCCGGTGCTGTATAAGGAAGAAAAAAGATTGTCAGTAATGCAAAACTATAACATAATAGCATGTGTATTTTCCTATATTCAACGTATCTTTAGCTAACAAACTGTTCAGTAGCATCACGTACCTAATAGCATAAATCTTTAGCTGTAAAATTCTCTACAATCTCAACCTATCTTTTAGCAGCCGAATGAACAAATAACAAAAAAATGCAACCCTCAAGCTCTGTGATCCTATAATCTTATATATTAGAAGTACTTCGTACTTAATGTATTAGGAATGAACCCCCCTTATGATGGGTTTATAGCATAGAAAACAAAAAAATTCCTACGCATGAGCACAAAACTAGCCAAGATCATCTACAAGATGGTAGCAACGGAGACTAACCCTCGAAGACCGGTAGCGGGGATTACGTTCCCGCACAAACGTTGCCGATGGAGACTCGACGAAGACGCACGTAGTCGACGTAGTCGTTCACTTGACGTAGTCGACATAGTGGTTCACTTGATGATCTCAAGATCGTGTACAAGGCGCCACAACCGGCGGTGCCTCCGTACTCGGTCACACGTACGGCTTGTCGTCGTCTCCTCCACGCCCTCGGTCCAGCGGGGCAGCGGAAGAGAGGATTCGCCGGACACTCCAACACTCACTTCTCCAAGTGTGTGAATCTCGAACTAACAATCCGGCAGAGCTTCGCTAAGCCAAGACGGATTTGGGGCAGCAACTTTGCGGGAGAGGGGAAGGATCAAGTGTGTGAATCATGGAGAAGAGAGGGGTTTTATAGGGGAGGAGAGGGCAGCCCCCTTGAGGGGTGCGCCGG
This sequence comes from Dactylis glomerata, assembly GCA_007115705.1. Classification (NCBI taxonomy): domain Eukaryota; kingdom Viridiplantae; phylum Streptophyta; class Magnoliopsida; order Poales; family Poaceae; genus Dactylis; species Dactylis glomerata. The sequence goes on along the minus strand of QXEO01000531.1, from coordinate 1,574,839 downwards.
CCCCTAGGAGGAGGTCCTCCTCCTCATCATGGTGGTAACCCCCCCCCCTTCATAGTGGTAACCCCCTCATCAACATGAGGTAACCCCCATTTTAATTTTGCATGACATTCATGCTAATTAAAATTCACACTTATTGATTTAATAAAACATTTTTATTTCTTTAATATTTGTTAATTCATTCAATTAACAAATATTAACAAATACACCCTTGAGTTATTTCGATATCCCAAAACAGTTTTGGTGCTTTTCTGAAACAACCCTCATGTTGTTCTGTAATTCGACCAGAGTATCATATCCACTCAAAAACGACGGCGAACATTAAGTGTGTCACCCTACGGTTCGTGAATAACGTGGACATGATCGAGACTCCTCTCCGATCAATAATCATCAGCGGGATCTAGAAATCCATGACGACTCCCACTTACTCAACGATGAACTAGTGATCGTGTGAACCAATAACGAACATAGTTAATTCCTTTTGTCTCGCGATATTATTACTTGTCCGAGATCCGATCATTTGGTATCAACCATACCTAGTTCGATCTCGTTCCCGACAAGTCTCTTTACTCATTCCGTGATAATGCATTCCCGTGACCTAGTCACATGCTTGCAAGCGATTCCAATGCAATATCACCGAGAAGGGCCCAGAGAATATCTTCCCGTCATCGGGTCGGACAAATTCCACTCTTGATCCATGAGCCTCAACTAATACTTTCAGGATGCCCAAATCAACCTTTATAATCACCCTGTTACGGTCTGACGTTTTGATATCATCAAAGCACTCTTCCGGTATCAGTGATTAACATGATCTCATGGTCTGAGAATTAGAACTATTTTGTATGAGTTTGATATAGCAATGAAACTTGATGACTTGATCGTATGGCTATTCGTACTATGGGTGTGAGTGTTCATCACATCATTCTTCTAATGATATGACCCCGTTATTAACAACATCCAATGTTCATGATCAGGAAACCTTGATCATCGGTTTATCAACGAGCTAGTATAAAAGAGAGGCTTTACTAGGAACCTTTTAGTTTATTAATCGCACAAGTATTAATGTTTCCGATTAATACAATTCTAGCATGAGAAATAAACATCTATTATGAACATGGAATAATATAATAACAACTTTATTATTGCCTCTCGGGCATATTCCTTTCAGTCTCCCACTCGCACTAGAGTCAATAATCTAGATTACATAGTGATGAATCTAACACCCATTGAGTTCTGGTGCTGATCATGTTTTGCCTTGGGGAAAGCTTTAGTCAACGGGTCTGCCACATTCAGATCCGTGTGTACTTTTCAAATCTTTACATCACCATCCATGACATGTTCACGGATGGAGTGAAATCGGCGCTTCATATGCTTGAAATTCTTGTGAGACCTTGGCTCCTGAGCATTGGCTACGGCACCATTGTTGTCACAATAGATAGCCATTGGATCCAATGCACTCGGAACCACACCTAGTTTGGATATGAACTCCTTCATCCAAACTGCTTCCTGCGCTGCTGATACGTCTCAAACGTATCTATAATTTTTGATGCTCCATGCTTGTTTTTACACCGTTTGCTTAGTGTTTTGTTACACTTTGTGGCATTTTTATGCATTTTCCGGAACTAACCTATTAACGAGATGCCATAGTGCCAGTTTCCTATTTTCTGCTATTTTTGTGTTTCAGAAAAGTTACACAGGAAATATTCTCGGAATTGGACGAAACAAAAGCCAGACGTCCAGATATTTACCGAAGCTTCCAGAGAACCAAAGAGAAGACGGAGAGGAGCCACTGGTGGGGCACACCACCAGGGGGCGCGGCCTAGGGCTGGCCCGCGCCCCCCTGTGGTGAGCCCCACCAGGTCCACTTCTGACGCCGCCTCTTCACCTATAAAGACCCCCCGACGGGAAAAACCTAAATACCCGATCACTTTTCCAGAATACATCGCAATCCACTGCCGCCATCGACCCAAGATCGGGAGGGTCCAGAAGCTCTTCTCGGCACCCTGCCGGAGAGGGGAATCGCCACCGGAGGTCTTCTTCATCCCCATACTTGCCTCCGGCGCAATGAGTGAGTAGTCTACCTTGGACTATGGGTCCATAGCAGTAGCTAGATCGTTGTCTTCTCCACCATGTGCTTCATGTTTAGATCTCGTGAGCTGCTTTACATGATCGAGATCAACGTTATGTAATTATACATGTTGTGTTTGTTGGGATCCGATGAATATTGGTGTTATGATTGAGTTGATGTGCTGAATATTATCTTATGTTATCTCTATGTTGTTTATGATCTTGCATGCTCTCCGTTGTTAGTAGCTATCTTGGCCGAGTAGTTGCTAGCGACTCCAAGAGGGGGTATTTATGCTCGATAGTGGGTTCATGCCTCTATTTAATCTGGGGGAGTGACAGAAACCTCTAAGGTTGTAGATGCGCTGTTGCTACTTGGGAGAAAACAACATTCATATGCTCAAGGGCATATGCTTTGTTTACATTACACACTTTGCTTAATGCAGTTATCTGTTATTCGCAACTTAATACTTGTGGAGTTCTCGGATTGATTCGCCACAAGTGGATTATTAGTCATAGATGCAGTTGGATGACGGTCTATGTATCTTGTTGTAATGCCCAGAGTAAATCTCATAGTGATCCTCTCGACATGCACGTTGTCTTTATTCTATCAATTGCCCAATTGTAATTTGTTTACCCAGCATGTGTTATTTTATCTTATGGAGAGACACCACTAGTGAACTATGGACCCCGGTCCTATTTCCTTTATATTGCTATCACCTGTTTACTTTACTCGCATACTGATATGTCTCAAACGTATCTATAATTTTTGATGCTCCATGCTTGTTTTACACCATTTGCCTATTGTTTCGTTACACTTAGTGGCACTTTTATGCATTTTCCGGAACTAACCTATTAACAAGTGCCACAGTGCCAGTTTCTTGTTTTCTGCTGTTTTTGTGTTTCAGAAGTGATACACAGGAAATATTCTCGGAATTGGACGAAACAAGTTCCTGAAGTCTTATTTTACCCGGAAGCTTCCAGAGATCCGAAGAGAAGTAGGAGGGGGGCCACCAGAGCCCCACACACAGGGGCGGCGCGGCCAGCCCCGTGTGAGGGTGCCTGGTCCCTCCTCTGACATCGACCCTTCGCCTATAAAGACCCCCCGACGAGAAAAACCTAAGTACCCGATCAGTTTTCCAGAATACATCGCGATCCGCCGCCGCCGTCGACCCGAAGATCGGGAGGGTCCAGAAGCTCTTCCCGGCACCCTGCCGGAGAGGGGAATCGCCACCGGAGGTCTTCTTCATCGCCATGCTTGCCTCCGGAGCGATGAGTGAGTAGTCTACCTTGGACTATGGGTCCATAGCAGTAGCTAGATGGTTGTCTTCTCCACTATGTGCTTCATATTTAGATCTCATGAGCTGCCATACATGATTGAGATCACCGTTATGTAATTCTACATGTTTGGTTTGTTGGGATCCGATGAATATTGGTGTTTATGATTAAGTTGCTGTACTGAATATTATCTTTTGTTATCTCTATGTTGTTTATGATCTTGCATGCTCTCCGTTGTTAGTAGCTATCTTGGCCGAGTAGTTGCTAGTGACTCCAAGAGGGGGTATTTATGCTCGATAGTGGGTTCATGTCTCTATTTCACCTGGGGGAGTGACAAAAACCTCTAAGGTGGTAGATGTGCTGTTGCTACTAGGGAGAAAACAACATTCATATGCTCAAGGGCATATGCTTTGTTTACATTACACACTTTGCTTAATGCAATTATCTGTTGTTCGCAACTTAATACTTGTGGAGTTCTCGGATTGATTCACCACAAGTGGATTATTAGTCATAGATGCAGTTGGATGGCGGTCTATGTATTTTGTTGTAATGCCCAGAGTAAATCTCATAGTGATCTTCTTGACATATCACGTTATCTTTATTCTATCAATTGCCCAACTGTAATTTGTTTACCCAACATGTGTTATTTTATCTATGGAGAGACACCACTAGTGAACTGTGGACCCCGGTCCTATTTACATCATATTGCTATCACCTGTTTACTTTACTCGTACTGTTTACTTTACTCGCATACTATATTGTTTTCCACTCGATACACTCATAACCTTTGTTTCAAGCAAACCGGTGAGATTGACAACCTCATTGCAAGTTGGGAACAAAGTATTTGTTTGTGTGTGTGCAGGTTCCACAACACCTTCAGTCGTCATTGTCTCTCTTCTCCTGTTCGATAAACCTTGGTTTCTTAAACTGAGGGAAAACTTGCTGCTGCACTCATCATACCTTCATCTTGGGGTTCCCAACGGGCTGGTTATTCACCACGCACAAGGACAGTCTGGTCGCCATCAGAGGCATTAGCTCCTCGTCAACTTGGCATCATCAGCTATTTTTCTGGCGCCGTTGCCGGGGAACGAAGAAGAATAATCTCCCTCGTCAACTGGTCGCCATCAATATTTTTCTGGCGCCGTTGCCGGGGAAGAGAGAAGACTTCTGCGAGGGGAGTTCTTCGCACACACATTCTTTACTTTGTTATTTGTTTTGCTTTACTTTATTTTATTTTACCTGCATTGCTTTTTATATCAAAAACCCAAAAAAATTAGAATCCTTGGTAGCTGTTTTTACTTGTTTACTTTCGTTTTGCTGAAATGGCCAATCCTAAAAACACCAAGCTGTGTGACTTCACTAGCACAAACAATAGTGATTTTATCTGCACTCCTATTGCACCACCTGCTACTGCTGCAAACTTTTATGAGATTAAGCCTGCTTTATTGAACCTTGTTATGAAAGAGCAATTTTCTGGTGCTAGTACTGAAGATGCTGCAGCTCATCTCAACAATTTTGTTGAGCTATGTGAGATGCAGAAATATAAGGATGTTGATAGTGATATTATTAAGCTCAAGTTGTTTCCTTTTTCTTTGAGAGGAAAAGCTAAAGATTGGTTGCTGTCTTTGACTAAGAATAGTATTGATTCATGGGCTAAGTGTAAGGATGCTTTTATTGGTAGATACTATCCTCCTGCTAAGATTATAGCTTTGCGTAGCAATATTATGAAGTTTACTCAGTTTGATAATGAACATGTTGCTCAAGCTTGGGAAAGAATGAAATCTATGATAAAGAATTGCCCCACTCATGGACTGACTACTTGGATGATTATCCAAACTTTTTATGCAGGACTGAATTTTTCTTCAAGGAACCTACTTGATTCAGCTGCTGGAGGCACTTTTATGTCCCTTACCTTGGGCGCCGCGTCAAAGCTACTCGACAACATGATGGTAAATTATTCTGAATGGCACACCGAGAGAGCTCCACAAGGTAAGAAGGTAAATTCTGTTGAGGAAACCTCTTCCTGGAATGATAAGATTGATACCATTATGGCTATGCTTGCTAATGATAGGACTCATGTTGATCCTAATAATGTTCCTTTAGCCTCTCTGGTTGCTCAAGAAGAGCATGTTGATGTGAATTTCATTAGAAACAATAATTTTAACAACAATGCTTATAGGAACAATTTTGCTAGTAACAATTATAGGCCGTATCCTTCTACCAATGGTAATGGTTATGGTAACTCTTATGGTAATTCCTACAACAACACTAGGGCCGCGCCCTCCGAGCTTGAGGTAATGCTCAAGGACTTCATCGGTAAGCAAACTGCTTTTAACAAGTCTGTTGAGGAAAAGTTAGGCAAAATTGATATTCTTGCTTCTAAAGTTGATAGCCTTGCTCATGATGTTGAATTTCTGAAACTAAAAGTGTTTCCTAATGATGTGAAAGAGAGCAATGTTGTTGCTGCCGCTAATGCTATTCAAGTTGGAATTGATGAAAATATTAGATTGTTAGCGGAATTGCATGCCAGGTGGGAAAGAGAAGATGAGATGGCTAGAGAGATGAAGGTATGTACTATTACTACCTCTAATGATGTTGCTCCTACTGGTAGCAATCCTCTTACTTTGATTGGTGTAGAGAAAACTCCCACTCCCTGTGTTAAAAAGCCTAAAACTGCCAAAACTTTTTCTCAAAAGAGTGCTGAAATTTTTCGGAGTGTGGGAGATGATAGCTCTATTTCTTTTAATGATTTTGATGTTGATGGCTGCAATATATCTGAAGTAATTTTTTTCTTGCAAAAGCTTGCTTTGACTCCCAACGCTAGTTCTTTAAATATTGCTTTTGCTAAGCATATTACCAATGCTCTCATAAAGATTAGGGATGAAAAGTTGAAGCAAAAAGCCTCTGTTCCCAAGAAGTTAGAAGATGGTTGGGAACCCATCATTGATATGCATGTTAATGGTTATGATTGCCATGCTTTATGTGATCTAGGTGCTAGTATTTCTATCATGCCTAGAAAGATTTATGACATGCTTGATTTACCACCGCTTGAAAAGTGTTATTTTGATGTTCCTATTGCTGATGTTGCTAAGAAGAAACCTTTGGGAAGGATTAATGATGTTCTTATTGTGGTTAACAATAACCTTGTTCCGGTTGATTTTCTTGTTATGGACGTTGAATGCCATGCTTCATGTCCTATTATTTTGGGAAGACCCTTTCTTCGAACTGTAGGTGCTATCATTGATATGAGGGAAGGCACTATCAAATATCAATTCCCACTTAAGAAAGGTATGGAACACTTCCCTAGGAAAAGAAAGAAATTACTTTTTGACTCTGTTCTTAGAGCAAATTATGAGCTTGATGCTTCATCTCTTGATATTACTTGATTCGCACTTTTCTGCGCCTAGCTCAAAGGCGTTAAAGAAAAGCACTCTTGGGAGATAACCCAATGTTTTCTTTTTAGTACTTTTTTTTTGAGTCTTGGAAGTCATTACTACTGTAATGGCCGCTCCTTATCTTGTTTATTTCGTTTTTGTGCCAAGAGAAGCCTCTAATTTGAGTGAGGTAAAGATTTGGGGATGTTGCTGTCCTGAAACTATTTTCGGTGCTGTACCGTAAAAATTTGTGAAAATTCTCTGTTTATCTTTTGGACCTGCGATTTCTTGTGCATATGCCCCAGGTTATATCCAAACTTTTCTTAGTTGAACACTTTTTTATTTGAGCAACAGAAAATCCCTCAAAAATTCGACCTTTGTCAGCTGTTCAGTTTTGACAGATTTCTGCCAATATTTGTGTTTGCCACTTTATCGCTTTCTTTTGAGTTCTTTTGATCATGGAACTTTTGGGGAGGTTGCTACAGTAGTATTTGCTATATATGTGGTGGTTTTGAGTTGAAACCTGAAGCAAATAGGGGATTGATTATATGTTATGCTTGCACTAATGTTGCTAATAGATTTGTGTTTAGTTTTGTATGAAGGAAGTTTTCAAGTGTAGGGATTGGAGAATGATGAGATGAGTTGAAGAATGGACAAAAGCTCAAGCTTGGGGATGCCCATGCATCACCCCAAGAAATATCCAAGAAGTACAAGCGTCAAAGCTTGGGGATGCCCCCGAGGCACCCCTTCTTCATCGGCAAAAATCAGGTCACCTTTCAAAACACTATATTTTTATTGCTTCATGCACTATGTGTTTTTCTTGGAGCGTCAGTTGTTTTAGTTTTCTTAGTTTGTTTAGTTTGTTTGTTTGCTGCAATAAATGGTTGGACCCCAACAAATTTTCTTTGGAGGAGATGTACTCGTTTTCATTTGCGAAGAACGCTCGATGAATTAATAAGAGTGAAAATGGAGTTGTTCTTGCGTTCTTCTTTTTCTGCTACTGCTTTTGGTTTTCATTTTCGCCTTGATATGCGTTCAGATCTTGTCATATATTTTCATCAAGGTGTATTTTTGCCTCTGTTCTTTATTGGTTTTCATCAAAAGAGGTGTTTATAAAAATTTCAAATGGTGTTGGAAAAGAGAAAAAGCTTTATGCAAAATAGTGGTACAAGAAGGAGCTTGTGTAGACTGCGGCTTAGGCTTTTTCATGTCATGCTTGATGTCTTTTTGATAGTATGCTTAGTGGTTTTGCTGTAGCATGACTTGTCTCAAATAACCGAGATTGCTTAATGAGCCTTTGAAAAAATCATGCGTTGTTTTTATTGTATGGAAGCATTATTTTGGTTTTCTCCTTGATGCTTTATTTGGGTTGACTTGGCGCATGCTCACACATGTTAGACTCTTACAAAGTCGCCAATAGCCTTCATGATCATTTAGTTTTTGACTTTTGATGCCATCTTATGCTTCTTTTAATGTCGCTTTGTCGCTTTGCATGATTATGGCCATTATTGCTCTCTTAGTTGGTCGCTCCCAGTCTTTTGCTAGCCCTCACCTTGTACTGAGTATGAGCTCTACTCGTGCATCCAACCCCTAAAAGCCAAAGTTTGCCATTGTGTCCACTATAAATTCCTATACATGGTATTTGTAAGCCATTCCAAAGTAAATTTTCATGTGCTACCTTTCAAAAACCTTCAAAACACTTCTCGTTTTGTGACACTGTTTTCAGCTCATGGGGACGTAGTGGTTGGATTTGCTATCTTCCATATTGCTTATTCCAAAAAGAAAAAAAAAAGAGAAAAAAGAAAAGAAAAAAAGGCACACCTCCATGGAAAGTGAATGTTGGTGGGCACCCGATGGAATCGGTTAGCCATGGTTTGTGAAAGGAAAAAAGGTGGGGAGGAGTGCCAAGCTTTATAAAAGAGCACAAAAGTGCCAATCTCTCTCTCAAAAACTTGCTTCATTTTTGTATGGAAGATAGTATGAACCCCATTGCCAGTCGTTGACAAAGACAACCACCTCTCAAAACCAATTTTTATCTCTCTCTGTTTTATAAATGAAAAGCTCTAGCACATGCTCAATCAATGCTTCCCTCTGCGAAGGGCCTTTCTTTTACTTTTATGTTGAGTCATCACATTCTTTCTTTATGCACCATTAAGAGAGCATAGTTGTCATTCTTAGTGTGATATGCATTGTCCCAAAGTTCATTGATTGACTCGTATTGTTGGTTTCACTTGTTCTTAAATTATTTGTATCTAGTCGCCCTCTTAAACTTGAAGGTGTCCTATGCATTTATGTTTTGCTCTCTTTGAAGGACAAGCTGAAAACCTTTTGTATGTTTTTCCTTATGATTTGAACACACGTTTGACTTTCATTGTTTCATTTTCATGATCTTTTATTTGTGTTCATTTGCATGTTTACAACATGGTTGCTAAGTTCTTATTGTCATGATTATATCTTCATGCCCACGTTTTAAGTTCTATTGATCCCAGCTCACCAATGCTTACATATATAATTAAGATTGTGTAGGTGCATGTCACCTCAAAAATTATTCTTTTGTTATCACTTACCTACTCGAGGACGAGCAGGAGTTAAGCTTGGGGATGCTTGATACGTCTCAAACGTATCTATAATTTTTGATGCTCCATGCTTGTTTTACACCATTTGCCTATTGTTTCGTTACACTTAGTGGCACTTTTATGCATTTTCCGGAACTAACCTATTAACAAGTGCCACAGTGCCAGTTTCCTGTTTTCTGCTGTTTTTGTGTTTCAGAAGTGATACACAGGAAATATTCTCGGAATTGGACGAAACAAGTTCCTGAAGTCTTATTTTACCCGGAAGCTTCCAGAGATCCAAAGAGAAGTAGGAGGGGGGCCACCAGGGCCCCACATACAGGGGCGGCGCGGCCAGCCCCTGGCCCGCGCCACCCCCGTGTGAGGGTGCTTGGTCCCTCCTCTGACATCGACCCTTCGCCTATAAATACCCCCCGACGAGAAAAACCTAAGTACCCGATCAGTTTTCCAGAATACATCGCGATCCGCCGCCGCCGTCGACCCGAAGATCGGGAGGGTCCAGAAGCTCTTCCCGGCACCCTGGCGGAGAGGGGAATCGCCACCGGAGGTCTTCTTCATCGCCATGCTTGCCTCCGGAGCGATGAGTGAGTAGTCTACCTTGGACTATGGTTCCATAGCAGTAGCTAGATGGTTGTCTTCTCCACTATGTGCTTCATGTTTAGATCTCATGAGCTGCCATACATGATTGAGATCACCGTTATGTAATTCTACATGTTTGGTTTGTTGGGATCCGATGAATATTGGTGTTTATGATTAAGTTGCTATACTGAATATTATCTTTTGTTATCTCTATGTTGTTTATGATCTTGCATGCTCTCCGTTGTTAGTAGCTATCTTGGCCGAGTAGTTGCTAGTGACTCCAAGAGGGGGTATTTATGCTCGATAGTGGGTTCATGTCTCTATTTCACCTGGGGGAGTGACAGAAACCTCTAAGGTGGTAGATGTGCTGTTGCTACTAGGGAGAAAACAACATTCGTATGCTCAAGGGCATATGCTTTGTTTACATTACACACTTTGCTTAATGCAATTATCTGTTGTTCGCAACTTAATACTTGTGGAGTTCTCGGATTGATTCACCACAAGTGGATTATTAGTCATAGATGCAGTTGGATGGCGGTCTATGTATTTTGTTGTAATGCCCAGAGTAAATCTCATAGTGATCTTCTTGACATATCACGTTATTTTTATTCTATCAATTGCCCAACTGTAATTTGTTTACCCAGCATGTGTTATTTTATCTATGGAGAGACACCACTAGTGAACTGTGGACCCCGGTCCTATTTACATCATATTGCTATCACCTGTTTACTTTACTCGTACTGTTTACTTTACTCGCATACTATATTGTTTTCCACTCGATACACTCATAACCTTTGTTTCAAGCAAACCGGTGAGATTGACAACCTCATTGCAAGTTGGGAACAAAGTATTTGTTTGTGTGTGTGCAGGTTCCACAACACCTTCAGTCGTCATTGTCTCTCTTCTCCTGTTCGATAAACCTTGGTTTCTTAAACTGAGGGAAAACTTGCTGCTGCACTCATCATACCTTCATCTTGGGGTTCCCAACGGGCTGGTTATTCACCACGCACAAGGACAGTCTGGTCGCCATCAGAGGCATCAGCTCCTCGTCAACTTGGCATCATCACATACTACTACTGCTTTCCACTCGATACGCTCATACCCTTTGTTTCAAGCAAACCGGTGAGATTGACAACCTCATCGTAAGTTGGGAACAAAGTATTTGGTTGTGTTGTGTGCAGGTTCCACGTTGCTACTGGTTGAAGACGCGCTAACAAGTTATCATTAATGGCGCCCTTGTTGGAGTGTCACGCAGCTAGCAAGCATCACCTTCTGGAGTATTGTCTTTTTCCTATTGGATTGACTACCTTGGTTTCATAACTGAGGGAAAACTTGCTGCTATATTCATCAAACCTTCTCTTGGGGTTTCCAACTGGCCGGTCATTTACTTCATCAACTACACGCCAACAAGTTTTCTGGCACCATCATCACCGCGCCATCAACAAGATTTCTGGCGCCGTTGCCGAGGAAAAAGAAGACTTCTGCAAGGGGAGTTTCACACGCACATCCTTTACTTTGTTTTAGTTTTGCTTTACTTTATTTTTGCTTGCATCGTTTTATCAAAAACACAAAAAATAGTTCCTTTTATAGTTGTTATTTTTATTGGTCTGTTATTGTCTTGCTTTATCATGCTTTCTATCAATGGTTGGTTTCTTTGAGACTAAATCTTTTTGGCAAGGTGGGTTCACAGAAGAGCAGCAAAATTATTATGAGGAACACCGCTTGTCACAAAAAGGGAAACACTTATGGGAACAAATCAATAGATTGTATATCATTGCTAGAAACGTGTGCTCTACTTATAATGTTACTTATTGCTTTGATAGATCTTGTTGCTATAGGAGGTATAAACACCTCCCTTTTCAATGTGAGTATAATGATGATGTTACCATATCTTCTTATATTAATGGAAATTATGACTTTTATGATGTGGAACAAATTGAAGAATTTGTTGCTTGGAAGGGTGCATTCTAACTTGCTTATTTGCTTGAAAATACTGATGATGCACCATATAAATATGAGGTTTATGATATACTTACATTTTGCTTTGATAATTATAAGGAAGAAAATGGCTATATTCTTAAATATCTTAATAGATGCTCTCCAACGGAAGAGACTAATGCCTTGAAGGAGCCTATGGAAGAAGAAATTGCTGAAACTGGAAGCTCATTGGATGAAAAAGAGGAGGAGAGTGATGATCAAGAGGAGGAAGAATGGAGCTACCCATGTCTACCTCCCAATAAGAGTAACTCTTTAACTAATACCTTATTTGATCGCCCTCCATGCTTAACAAAGGAGGATGAGTGTGATATTTATATTGTTGAGTTTGTTCATGTTGCTACTGAAAATTATTATGAGAGAGGAAAATATGATCGTTGGAATTCTCATGTTACTAAAACACCTCTCTTTATATTTAAAGTTCCGAAGTTGCTCTTATTTTATCTACCCATGCTTGTTACTATGTGCTTCTTTGATTTATTTTCTTATAAGATTCCTATGCATAGGAAGTGGGTTAGACTTAAATGTGTTTCATATTTGCTCCTTGATGCTCTCTTTTGCTTCAATTCATATTTTTTATGTGAGCATCTTCTCAAATTTCTGCGCCTAGCTCAAAGGCGTTAAAGAAAAGCACTCTTGGGAGATAACCCATTGTTTACTTTCAGTACTTTTTCTTTTATTTGAGTCTTGGAAGTTATTACTTCTGTAATAACCGCTCCTTATCCTTTTTATTTCGTTTTTGTGCCAATAGAAGCCTCTAATTTGAGTGAGGTAAGATTTGGGGATGTTGCTGTCCTGAAACAGTTTTTGGTGCTGCACCGTAAAAATTCGTGAAAATTCTCTGTATATCTTTTGGACCTGCGATTTCTTGTAAATATGCCCCAGGTTATATACAAACTTTCATTTGTTGAATACTTTTTGATTTGAGCAACAGAAAACCCTCTAAAAATTCGACATTTGTCAGCTGTTCTGTTTTGACAAATTTCTGCCAATATTTGTGTTTGCTGCTTTATCGCTTTCGTTTTGAGTTCTTTTGATCACGGAACTTTTGGGGAAGTTGCTATAGTAGTATATGCTTTATATGTGGTGGTTTTGAGTTGAAACCTGAAGCAAAAGGGGTTGATTCATTGCTATGCTTACACTAATGTTGCTAATAGAATTGTGTTTAGTTTTGTATGAAAGAAGTTTTCAAGTGTAGGGATTGGAGAATGATGAGATGAGATGAAGAATGGACAAAAGCTCAAGCTTGGGGATGCCCACGCACCCCAAGAAATATCCAAGAGGTACAAGCGTCAAAGCTTGGGGATGCCCCCGAGGCACCCCTTCTTCATCGGCAAAAATCTGGTCACCTTTCAACACACTATATTTTTATTGCTTCATGCACTATGCATTTTTCTTGGAGCGTCAGTTGTTTTTGCTTTAAGTTTTCTTTTGTTTTTCTTGCTGCAATAAATGGTTTGATCACATCATGTTGTTTTGGAGAGAGACTTACTCCGTTTTTCATTGCCAAGAACACTATAGTTTTCACTCTTATCGTTCAACGAGTGTTCTCTTTTTCTGCTACTGCGTTTAGCTCTTGTTTTTCGCCTTGATTTTTGTTCAGATCTTGTTATATCTTTGTATCAAGGTGTATTTTGACCTCTGGTCCATGTTGGTTTTCATCAAAAGAGTTGTTTATAAAAAGTTCGAATGGTGTTAGAAAAGAGAAAAAGCATTATGCAAAAAAGTGGTACAAGAAGGAGCTTGTGTAGACCACGGCCTAGGCTTTTGCATGTCGTGCTTGATGTCTTTTTGATAGTATGCTTAGTGGTTTTTCTATAGCATGACTTGTCTCAAATGACTAAGATTGCTTAATGAGCCTTTGAAAAAAATCATGCGTTATTTTAATTATTTGGAAGCATTATTTTGGTTTTCTCCATGATGCTTTATTTGGGTTGACTTGGCGCATGCTCACACATGTTTGACTCATACAAAGTCACCATTGCCTCTATGATCATTTAGTTTTTGACTTTTGATGCCATCTTATGCTTCTTTTAATGTCACTTTGTCGCTATGCATGATTATGGCCGTTATTGCTCTCTTAGTTGGTCGCTCCCAGTCTTTTGCTAGCCCTCATTTTGTACTGAGTATGAGCTCTACTCGTGCATCCAACTCCTAAAAACCAAGTTGTTCCAATGTGTTCATCATACATACCTATTAGCAATTTGCTATTCCAAAGTACATTTTACTTGCTTTTATCTATCCTTCAAATTAAACTCTTTTTGGTGTTATGCGAAAATTGGTCAGTAAAGCTCTCACGAACCGGATGGCACACTTTACTTTTCTCATTTTAAAATTTTGACATTGTGGCTCTCTTATGTTGAGTTGTTATGCTTGCAAGTTGTAAGTTGGAAATTAGCCCAGCCATGCCGTCATGGGGCAAGCTTTCAACATTGCACTTCTTTTTTGAGTTGATATTGTGATCTTTTGTTTATGGATACTCGCGGTGTGAAATGAATTGGGAATCTTGCGGGATCATGGAGTTTGTATATGTGTTAGAAAAACGCCTGGGCCGCTAATCTAAGCCATGCATAATTCATGGTGGAAATTTACAGCATGCCCATAGTGAACATTCGACGACGCATCTCACAATAAAAAGCTATACCAATGGTAAATAAAAGAGATGCCGAGGTGTTCATTGTCTGTTTGTCCTGTCATTTTGATGTGGGCTTGTTCCATGTCATCGGGCACGGAGGTACCCCGTTGGCGGTTCTCGATGATACGTGTATACATACAATGACAAGACCTTGCTTGGGACTCTAAGTAAAGTAGTATAAGGTTTGGGTATTCGTATTTCACGGGACACGAGGTTTTCAACTTATGATTTGTCAAGCATATGCATCATAAGTGTACTCGCATTAACTTTAACCATTCAAGATGGTTATGATGGGGGCAATGAGAGCTCAAAGCCGGTAAGTACCATAATTTTTGAAGGTTTATAAAACTTGCAATCACTGCTTCCCTCCGCGAAGGGCCTTTCTTTTACTTTTATGTTGAGTCTCCACCTTCTACCTTTATGCACCGCTAAGAGAGCATAGTTGTCATTCTTAGTATAATGTGCATTGTCCCAAAGTTTTCATTGATTGATTCATATGGTTGGTTTCACTTGTTCTTAAATTATTTGTATATAGTCACCCTCTTAAACTTGAAGGTGTCCTATACATTTATATTTTGCTCTCTCATGAAGGACAAGCTGAAAACCATTTGCATGTTTTTCCATATGATTTGAACACACGTTTGACTTTCATTGTTTCATTTTTATGATCTTTTGTTTGTGTTCATGTTCATGTTATAACATGGTTGCTAAGTTTCTTCTATCAAGATTATATATTTCATGCCCATGTTTTAAGTTCTTTTGATCCCAGCGCACAACGCTTACATATATGATCAAGATTGTGTAGGTGCATGTCACCTCAAAAATTATTTCTTTTGTTATCACTTACCTACTCGAGGACGAGCAGGAGTTAAGCTTGGGGATGTTGATACGTCTCCAACGTATCTATAATTTTTGATGCTCCATGCTTGTTTTTACACTATTTGCTTAGTGTTTCATTACACTTCGTGGCATTTTTATGCATTTTCCGGAAATAACCTATTAACGAGATGCCACAGTGCCAGTTCCTTGTTTTCTGCTGTTTTTGTGTTTTAGAAAAGTTACACAAGAAATATTCTCGGAATTGGACGAAACAAAAGCCAGACGTCCAGATATTTACCGAAGCTTCCAGAGAACCGAAGAGAAGACGGAGAGGAGCCACTGGTGGGCCACACCACCAGGGGGTGTGGCCTAGGGCTTGCCCGCGCCCCCCCCTGTGGTGAGCCCCACCAGGTCCACTTCTGATGCTGCCTCTTCGCCTATAAAGACCCCCCGATGGGAAAAATCTAAATACCCGATCACTTTTCCAGAATACATCGCGATCCGCCGCCGTCGTCGACCCAAGATCGGGAGAGTCCAGAAGCTCTTCCCGGCACCCTGCCAGAGAGGGGAATCGCCATCGGAGGTCTTCTTCATCCCCATGCTTGCCTCCGGCGCGATGAGTGAGTAGTCTACCTTGGACTATGGGTCCATAGCAGTAGCTAGATGGTTGTCTTCTCCACCATGTGCTTCATGTTTAGATCTCGTGAGCTGCTTTACATGATTGAGATCACCGTTATGTAATTCTACATGTTGTGTTTGTTGGGATCCGATGAATATTGGTGTTATGATTGAGTTGATGTGCTGAATATTATCTTATATTATCTCTATGTTGTTTATGATCTTGCATGCTCTTCGTTGTTAGTAGCTATCTTGGCCGAGTAGTTGCTAGTGACTCCAAGAGGGGGTATTTATGCTCGATAGTGGGTTCATGCCTCTATTTAATCTGGGGGAGTGACAGAAACCTCTAAGGTTGTAGATGTGCTATTGCTACTACGGAGAAAACAACATTCATATGCTCAAGGGCATATGCTTTGTTTACATTACACACTTTGCTTAATGTAGTTATTTGTTGTTCGCAACTTAATACTTGTGGAGTTCTCGGATTGATTCGCCACAAGTGGATTATTAGTCATAGATGCAGTTGGATGACGGTCTATGTATCTTGTTGTAATGCCCAGAGTAAATCTCATAGTGATCCTCTCGACATGCACGTTGTCTTTATTCTATCAATTGCCCAACTGTAATTTGTTTACCCAACATGTGTTATTTTATCTTATGGAGAGACACCACTAGTGAACTGTGGACCCCGATCCTATTTCCTTTATATTGCTATCACCTGTTTACTTTACTCGCATACTACTACTGCTTTCCACTCGATACGCTCATACCCTTTGTTTCAAGCAAACCGGTGAGATTGACAACCTCATCGTAAGTTGGGAACAAAGTATTTGGTTGTGTTGTGTGCAGGTTCCATGTTGCTACTGGTTGAAGATGCGCTAACAAGTTATCGTTAACGGTGCCCTTGTTGGAGTGTCACGCAGCTAGCAAGCATCACCTTCTGGAGTATTGTCTTTTTCCTACTCGATTGACTACCTTGGTTTCATAACTGAGGGAAAACTTGCTGCTATATTCATCAAACCTTCTCTTGGGGTTTCCAACTGGCCGGTCATTTACTTCATCAACTACATGCCAACAAGTTTTCTGGCACCATCATCACCGCGCCATCAGCTGCTTCTGAAGCAGAAACATATTCCGCCTCTGTAGATGATCTCGCTACCACGCTTTGCTTGGAACTCCTCCAGCTCACTGCTCCTCCATTCATAACAAATATGTACCTGGATTGAGACTTGGAGTCATCCGGATCAGTGTCAAAGCTAGCATCGAGGTAACAACTTGCGACGAGCTCTTCTTCACCGCCATATACGAGAAACATATCCTTAGTCCTTCGTAAGTACTTAAAGATATTCTTGACCGCCGTCCAGTGTTCCAAACTTGGATCAGATTAGTACCTACTAGTCAAACTAATAGCATGTGCCACATCCGGTCTTGTACATAACATGGCATACATGATAGAGCCTATGGCAGAGGCATAAGGAATCTTATTCATTTCTTCTCTATCTTTAGCTGTAGCCGGACTTTGAGTCTTACTCAGTATCTTTCCTTGCAACATAGGTAAGAACCCTTTCTTACTTCTGTCCATTCTAAACTTCTTTAGAATCTTGTCAAGGTATGTACTTTGTGATAGCCCAATTAAGCGTCTTGATCTATCTCTATAGATTTTGATGCCTAAAATATATGCCGCTTCACCAAGGTCCTTCATTGAAAACTTACTGTTTAAGTAATCTTTTACGCTCTTCAAAAGTTCTGTATCATTTCCAATCAGTAATATGTCATCCACATATAATATTAGAAATGCTACAGAGCTCCCACTCACTTTCTTGTAAATACAAGCTTCTCCTTAAGTTTGGACAAATCCAAACCCTTTGATGAGTTCATCAAAATGGAGATTCCAACTTCGGGACGCTTGCTTCAGTCCATAAATGGATCGCTGAAGTTTGCATACCTTGTTAGCATCCTTAGGATCAACAAAACCTTTGGGCTGTACCATGTACAACTCTTCCTCAATGTTACCATTAAGGAACGCGGTTTTCACATCCATCTGCCAAATTTCATAATCAAAAAATGCAGCAATTGCTAACATAATCCTAACAGACTTTAGCATCGCTACGGGTGAGAAAGTCTCATTGTAGTCAACTCCTTGAATTTGTCGAAAACCTTTTGCGACAAGTCGTGCTTTATAGACAGTCACATTACCATCAGCGTCTATTTTCTTCTTGAAAATCCATTTATTCTCAACGGCCTTTCGGTCATTGGGAAGTTCCACCAAAGTCCATACTTGGTTTTCATACATGGATTCCATTTCAGATTTCATGGCTTCATGCCATTTGTTGGAATCTGGGCTCATCATCGCTTCATTATACGTCGCAGGGTCATTGTTCTCAACAATAGCATTTACGACAAGATCACCATACCATTCAGGAGCGACGCGTGTTCTTGTCGACCTGCGAGGTTCGGTAGCATCCTCTTTTGGAGTTTCATGATCTTCATCATTAGCTCCCACTTCATTTGGTGAAGTCACCACTGGAACGGTTTCTGGCGCTGCGCCACTCGTCAATTCATGAAGAGGAGGTTCAATAACCTCATCGAGTTCTACCTTCCTACTATTCACACCTTTCGAGAGAAACTCCTTCTCCAAAAAGGATCTGTTCTTAGCAACAAACACTTTGCCTTCGGATCTGTGATAGAAGGTGTACCCAATTGTTTCTTTAGGGTATCCTATGAAGACGCATTTTTCTGCTTTGGGTTCGAGTTTATCAGGCTGAAGTTTCTTCACATAAACATCGCATCCCCAAACTTTTAGAAATGACAGCTTGGGTTTGTTTCCAAACCATAATTCATACGGTGTCGTTTCAACGGATTTAGATGGAGCTCTATTTAAAGTGAAAGCGGCTGTTTCTAGTGCATAACCCCAAAAAGATAGTGGCAGATCGGTAAGAGACATCATAGACCGAACCATATCCAATAAAGTACGGTTACGACGTTCGGATACACCATTTCGTTGTGGCGTTCCAGCGGGAGTGAGTTGTGAAACTATTCCACATTCTCTCATATGTGTGCCAAACTCGTAACTTAGATATTCTCCTCCACGATCAGATCGTAGAAATTTAATCTTTCTATTACGATGATTTTCTACTTCGCTCTGAAATTCTTTGAACTTTTCAAACGTTTCAGACTTGTGTTTCATTAAGTAAATATACCCATATCTACTTAAGTCATCAGTGAAAGTAACAAAATAATAATATCCACCACGCGCTGGCACACTCATAGGTCCATATACATTAGTATGTATGATTTCCAATAAGTCTGTCGCCCGTTCCATTGAACCGAAAAACGGCGTTCTAGTCATCTTGCCCATAAGACATGGCTCACATGTCTCAAATGATTCATAATCAAGTGATTCCAGAAGTCCATCCGAATGAAGCTTCTTCATGCGTTTAACACCAATATGACCTAAACGGCAGTTCCACATGTATGCGGCTATATCATCATTTAACTTAATTCTTTTGGCATTCACGTTATGAATATGTGTTTCATTACTATCAAGATTCAAAAGAAATAAACCATTCTTCTCAGGTGCATGTCCATAAAAGATATTATTCATATAAATCGAACAACCATTGTTCTCAGACTGGAATGAATAATTGTCTCGCACTAAACAAGATTCAGAAATAATGTTCATGCTCAATGTAGGCACCAAATAACATTTATTTAAGTTTAAAACTAATCCAGATGGTAAATGTAGAGGCAGCGTCCCGACGGCGATCACATCAACTTTTGATCCATTGCCGACGCACATCGTGACCTCATCCTTCGCAAGTTGCCGCTTATTCTTTAGCCCCTGTTTCGAGTTACATATGTGAGCAACCGAACCAGTATCAAATACCCAGGCGCTATTGTGACTACTAGTAAGGTACACATCAATAACATGTATATCATATATACCTTTGTTAATCTTCCCGTTCTTCTTATCCGTTAGATACTTTGGGCACTTACGCTTCCAGTGCCCCGTGTCCTTGCAGTAAAAGCACTCAGTTTCAGGTTTAGGACCAACCTTGGGTTTCTTCTCAGAACCGGCAACAGATTTGCCGTCCTTCTTGTTTCTACCCTTGGACTTATTATCCTTTCTACCTTTCTTGAAATTAGTGCTCTTATTGACCATCAACACTTGATGTTCTTTTTTGATCTCCACTTCTGCAGTCTTAAGCATTGAGAGAAGCTCGGGGAGAGACTTCTTCATGCCCTGCATATTGTAGTTCATCACAAAGCCCTTGTAGCTAGGTGGGAGAGATTGGAGAACCCGATGTATTCCCAACTCATTGGGAATCGTTATTCCTAGAGAGATGAGCTTATCGGCGTACCCAGACATTTTGAGTACGTGCTCGCTAACGGAGCTCTTCTCTTCCATCATGCAGCTAAAGAACTTTTCTGAAGCATCATAACTCTCTACGGTAGTATGGGAGTCGAAGATCAGTTTCAACTCTCCCATTGTATCATAAGCGTTGCTGTTCTCGAAACGTTTTCGCAGCTCCGGCTCAAGTCCATACAGTATGCCGCAATGAACTAAACTGTGGTCCTCCTTACGAGTCAGAAAAACATTTTTCTCTTCATCGGGAGCATCTTCTGCAGGCGGGTTACCTAGCGGTGCCTCAAGCACATAGCCCTTTTGAGAGGCATTGAGGAGGATCCTCAAGTTAATTGCCCAGTTGGTGAAGTTGCTACCGTTGGTGGCTAATTTTTCTTTCTCCATGAACGCATTGTAATTTAGAGCAGGTGGTGCCATGATCTACAAATTATTTGCAAAGTTAATTTAGACTAAGTTCATAATAGAATGAGTTCAGGTTAAATCAAAATTCTACGTGAACTCCCACTTAAAAACAACATCCCTCCTAGTTTTCTTAAGTGATTACATGAACCAAATCCACTATACTGCAACCGATCATCACGTGCAACGTCATAGTTTCAAAGGTGAACATCACCATGTTCATCATATCAACCATATGACTCATGCTTAACCTTTCGGTTCGTGTTCCGAGGCCATGTCTGTACATACTAGGCTCACCAAGTAGAACCATAACATTTGCGTGTGTAAAACTGTCTTACACCCGTCGTATGTGAACGTAGAGTCTATCACACCCGATCATCACGAGGTGTCTCAAAACGATGAACTTTCTTGACAGTGCATGTTATGGGAGAACACATTTTATCTTGATATTTATGTGAGAGGGATCATCTTATAATGCTATCGCGCGATCAAATCTAAGCAGAATAAGATGCATAAAAGGATAAACATCATATGCATATATAATGTGATATGATATGGTCCTTCACGCATTTGATCTCCATCTTGTGCGTCATGGCATGATCTCCATCATTCCACCGGCGTAGCACCAAGGTCCATGGCGCGCCACCTTGGTTGTCTTCCTCTATTACAATATATCACTTGGATATATATATTCGGCACGCAGGCCATAAAAATGAAAAGACAACCATATGGCTCCTGCCGGTTGTTTATAACTTACAAAAAGGATCATTGCATATAATTTGTAATATAAACAATTTAACCATATCACATCACATACCCTGCAAAAACAAGTTAGACGCTTTTAATTTGTCTTGCATATTTTACGTGGTTTGGGGCTTTTTAGGAAGAACCGTTCTTACCTACGAACATGTAACCACAACGGTGATAAAAATATTATTAACAACTCTTTGTAAAATAGATCATAACTATAGTGAGAGAAACGTGCACCCGCAAAGCCACATATGCCGAAGCATGTCAAGTGTGGGACAAGTCTCGTGAACGTGGTCACGTAAGGTTAGTCTCGGGCAGCTTCAATGACACTATGCCACTATGATCCAAAATACAAAATAAATTGCAATAACATGATCATCAACGCCCACATCCACATGTGTTCTAACCGCGCATACCAACTACGCATAGAGATGGCTCTGATACCACTGATGGGTTCGTAGCATAGAAAACAAAAATTTTCCTACGCATGAACACAAAACTAGCCAAGATCATCTACAAGATAGTAGTAATGGAGACTAACCCTCAAAGACCGGTAGCGGAGATTACGATCCCGCACAAACGTTGCCGATGGAGACTCGACGAAGACGCACATAGTCGACGTAGTGGTTCACTTGACGATCTCAAGATCGTGTACAAGGCGCCACAACTGGCGGCGCCTCCGTACTCGGTCACACGTACGGCTTGTCGTCGTCTCCTCCACGCTCTCGGTCCAGCGAGGCAGCGGAAGAGGGGATCCGCCAGACACTCCAACACTCACTTCTCCAAGTGTGTGAATCTCGAACTAACAATCCAGCAGAGCTTCGCTAAGCCAAGACGGATTTGGGGCAGCAACTTTGCGGGAGAGGGGAAGAATCAAGTGTGTGAATCATGGAGAAGAGGGGGTTTATAGGGGAGGAGAGGTCAGCCCCCTTGGGGGGTGCGCCAGCCCCTAGGAGGAGGTCCTCCTCCTCATCATGGTGGTAACCCCCTTCATGGTGGTACCCCCCTCATCAACATGAGGTAACCCCCATTTTAATTTTGCATGACATTCATGCTAATTAAAATTCACACTTATTGATTTAATAAAACATTTTTATTTCTTTAATATTTGTTAATTTATTCAATTAACAAACATTAACAAATACACCCTTGAGTTATTTCGATATCCCGAAACAGTTTCGGTGCTTTTCTGAAACAACCCTCATGTTGTCATGTAATTCGATCGGAGTATCATATCCACTCAAAAAACAATGGCGAACCTTAAGTGTGTCACCCTACGGTTCGTGAATAACGTGGACATGATCGAGACTCCTCTCCGATCAATAATCATCAGCGGGATCTGGAAATCCATGACGACTCCCACTTACTCAACGATGAACTAGTGATCGTGTGAACCAATAACGAACATAGTTAATTCCTTTTGTCTCGCGATATTATAACTTGTCCGAGATCCGATCATTTGGTATCAACCATACCTAGTTCGATCTCGTTCCCGACAAGTCTCTTTACTCGTTCCGTGATAATGCATTCCCGTGACCTAGTCACATGCTTGCAAGCGATTCCAATGCAATATCACCGAGAAGGGCCTAGAGAATATCTTCCCGTCATCGGGTCGGACAAATTCCACTCTTGATCCATGAGCCTCAACTAATACTTTCAGAATGCCCAAATCAACCTTTATAATCACCCTGTTACAGTGTGACGTTTGATATCATCAAAGCACTCTTCCGGTATCAGTGATTAACATGATCTCATGGTCTGAGGATTAGAACTATTTCGTATGAGTTTGATATAGCAATGAAACTTGATGACTTGATCGTATTGCTATTCGTACTATGGGTGTGAGTGTTCATCACATTATTCTTCTAATGATATGACCCCGTTATTAACAATA
Source organism: Dactylis glomerata (assembly GCA_007115705.1). Taxonomy (NCBI): domain Eukaryota; kingdom Viridiplantae; phylum Streptophyta; class Magnoliopsida; order Poales; family Poaceae; genus Dactylis; species Dactylis glomerata. The sequence goes on along the minus strand of QXEO01000531.1, from coordinate 1,551,498 downwards.
TCCAATGTTCATGATCCGGAAACCTTGATCATCGGTTAATCAACGAGCTAGTATAAAAGAGAGGCTTTACTATGAACCTTTTAGTTTATTAATCACATAAGTATTAATGTTTCCGATTAATATAATTCTAGCATGAAAAATAAACATCTATTATGAACACAGAATAATATAATAACAACTTTATTATTGCCTCTCGGGCATATTCCTTTGACCTTACCCCCTTATTAGACCGTATTCCTGAGAGGCATAGCTCCCCCTATGCCCCCGCTCCCCACTGGCCTACTGGCAAGGCTCGCATAGCCTCTCCCCTACCCCCCGCCCTCACTGTCCTACGGGGCATACCTCCCTCCCCTCACCTCCGCCTCCGGTGTAGCCTCCCCCTACCCCCGCCCCCGCCGTCCGGTGGGGCATACCTCCGCCTCCGGCATAGCTACCCCCTATACCGCGCCCCCGCTAACCCTAGATCCTATACTAATCGCTCTAATTAATCACTTATACTACTATACTTCGTGATGACCATCCTGAGGCTCGCATCTATATACCGCTGCCGCTCCTACTGCGTAGGCAATGTGGGACTAAAGGGAGTTCAGATGTAGCACAGCAGCGCTTACCAGAGAGTTGCCCATCGGAAACCGGCAACTCCGCCGCGCGTCTCCGGTGGGGGTAGAACGGCGACGTCGCTGCCTACGCCCTCCTCGCGATGGACGCAGCCGGCGACTAGATTTCGTTCGTCGGGGCCGAGCAAGATGGTTCGATCTAGGGAGGGCATTGCCGGGGTACTTCTCCCTAGCGCTCGCGCGTCACCTTGCTCTCGTTTCGCTAAAGGGATTCGCTCAGTTGTGCTTCTGGTTTGCGGCCCATTAATGTTTCTCAGACTTTGCGCGTTGCTTTTTTTCTAGCCCTTTTATATTTTTGTTCTCGTTGCCCATACAAGGTTCGAGCGAGGCAAGTATTTAAGCTGGTGATACTCTTCGTTGCGCGGCGAGGTGGGACTAAAATCTGGACGTTTACCTGCTTCGGTTCGCATGCTGCAGTCGCTGTTACCACATGCTTGCGTCAGACGCTTCCGGTGTACGTACGCGGGGCCGATACTGCTCCCGGATGCCGCCGATGCCAGGCGTTGCTCACCACCAGCTGCATACTGCGTGTAGGCACTGCTATGTATGTAAAAGATACGGTCCTGCATGGAACAAGCTAGCTAGTGGTGAACAGAGCATAGTATAAAACTTGGCTTTGCTCATGGTAGCTAGCTCACGTGTGCATATTAGTGATAGAACGATGGGAAAACATGCATTAACAGTGGCGGAGCTAGGGGGGGACCAGCAGGGGCCTTGGCCCCCCCTATGATATTGTGAAACCTGAAGAAATTTTTAATTAAGCCTAATTTAGACAGAAATTTTAGAGGAATTTAGCTTAGTTGGCCCCCCTAACTCAAAATTATCACATTTGGCCCCCTCTGGACTTTAATCCTACCTCCGCCCCTGTGCATTAACATGTATGCACGTGGACATATATCTTCTAGACTAGGCATGTAACTATTGCAATAAAATTTGGGTTGCAGAACAAATGAAGACTGCATGTCCTAAAGGACCCAAAGGAAAATATCAGGGAACAAAACAAATATTAAGGAACAAAATATTTGTGGGACTACTTTTGAATAGTACATGGGACAAATCTTTCCAAATGAAGGAACAAATAATTATATTGTCGGGAACAAATAGTTATGCATTGGGGAACAAGAAAGACAAATCCAGGAACAAATAATTTATGGAACTAATTTTTGGTAGAAGAGGAACAAAATGAAAATGCATGGAACAAAAAAAAATCCATGAACAAAAATATTTGTGGGGCTAACTTTGAATAGTATGTGGAACAAATCTTTCCAAGCAAAGGAACAAATAATTATACAAATGGGAACAAATAATTATACACTAGGAACAAAAAGGAAAGATCGAGGAACAAAACTGTAGATTATGTGGAACAAAACTATAGATTATATGGAACAAATAATTATACACTAGGAACAAAAAGAAAAGATCGAGGAACAAAACTATAGATTATGTGGAACAAAACTATAAATTATATGGAACAAATAATTATACACTAGGAACAAAAAGGAAAGATCGAGGAACAAAACTGTAGATTATGTGGAACAAAACTATAGATTATATGGAACAAATAATTATACACTAGGAACAAAAAGGAAAGATCGAGGAACAAAACTGTAGATTATGTGGAACAAAACTATAGATTATATGGAACAGATAATTATACACTAGGAACAAAAAAAAAGGAAATCGAGGAACAAAACTATAGATTATGTGGAACAAAACTATAGATTATATGGAACAAATAATTATACACTAGGAACAAAAAGGAAAGATTGAGGAACAAAATTGTAGATTATGTGGAACAAAACTATAGCTTATATGGAACAAATAGTTATACACTAGGAACAAAAAAGGAAAGATCAAGGAACAAAATTGTAGAATATGTGGAACAAGACTATAGATTATGCGGAACAAAAAATATAGAGACAATGAAACGAAACATGAATACAAAAAGGGACCTTGGAACCAAACATGACTAGAATGGGAAGAAAGTTAGGGCGAAGAAATAAATCCTACAGAATACATCCCACCAGAAAAAGAGAAGTTTTAGAATAAAGAGAATAAGATTTTTATAAACATGCAAAATAATAAAATCTAACTTGGTAAAGAAACCTAATTAAGGAACTAAACTGAGAAAAAAGAAATAAAATAGAAAGAAAAAAGGCAGGAAAAAAACATACACAAAAAAGAAAAAAAAAAGAAAATACAACTGGTGAATGCACCTAACCTGCCATTTTTACAAAGAAGACACACGACCTAATCTGCTAATTCTATGGAGAGTAGAAGAAAGGAAATCTCATGAATGATGAACCGCAACGTGCATGCATAATTCTAATGAATAATAGCTACGCAGTCTTTACGGCAACAATCGAACCAACTAAACAACCAAACGACAACGTACGAAGCTTTACTGGGCCAAACCCATCCTCAAAACGCTTTAGCGAAACCATGCTCGGTGCGCTACCGAACAGTCTCCCATTGCCGATGCGTATCCATTCACCATGGCCTTATTTGCTTCGTGGGTACTGGGCCGTCCGGTCTGTGAGTGTTTGGCCTCCAGCAGCGAGCGGCCTCGCGCAACAAATTACTTCAGAAAAAACTTCAGAAAAATGATGCTCTCGTTGCCGTCGACCAGATCGATCCGTCCCGCCGGCAGAGCTGCTTCTGCGCCGGCGCCACCTCCGCCTTGGGCGTGGTGGCCCTCTGCTCCGCACGGCGCACCTCCACCGTGGGCGCACGGGCGCGCCGCTCCGGCGAGCACTACCACGCCCCGATCGAGCCGCCGCCGACCGAATGCAAGTGCGCTCTCCCGTGCACGCCAGCCCCAGTGCAGTGGCGCCACCGGACATACGCACTCTTGGACAAAGAATTGCCAGTGCGTCTCGGCTGCCACGGTCGATCCTCCTATCCTAATAAAGTGCATCACCACCAAACACAAGCCAAGCCATTATACCAACCACCAGCTCGCCTCACGGGTGCTTTGGCCGGTCCTGCCATGGCTGCCTTTCACATAACTCGGCCGGGTCATGCTTACCCACCAGACAAGGCCTGTTACAGATTTATCCCCCATCTGTCAGTGACGAGTTAGGAGGAAGCTGGAGTGAGCCATGGCAGCATCGCACAGGCCCCAAGGAATTTACTATCCCTTTGTCCCTACCGAATTCCTGCCCCGTCCCGCGGCGTGGGGACTGGGAGGGAGTCGTCTTCAAGCTCGGCGCTGTGCCGCACCACACGGGCACGTCTCACGCTAACCCAGAACTGGCGGGCGCACCGCACGGGTAGCAGTAAAGTCGCCAGTAAACGCGAGCGCGGACTCTGACACGCGGGTGGAAAACCAGACTAGACTCGAGAAGTGGAGTGGAGAGCGAGTCCAAAACCAACCAGGACGAGTCTCCGCCGAAGCAGCGGCAGCGGAGAGAGAGACACGCTGCCCTGCCGCTCTCCCTCGCCTCATCCTCCCCACGCCTTCCCTGCCGCTTCCACTTGCGGCCATTGCCACAGTTCTCACTCCACTCCTCGTCTCCTCCACTAGCGTCTTCAATTGCTTGAGGAGGTAAATCTACTGACGAGCTTTCCGGGTTTTCCTGCCCGCATTTCGCCGTCTCCGGCGGTAATCGTTCGGCGCGGCCGGAATCCTCACCTCGATTTATCTCCACCCTTGCAGCTACCAGGAAAGGCGAGGGCGGGGAGATATTGCTGCCGGTGGGAGTGGCCGCCGGCCGGTCTCGCAGATCTGCGGGTGCCGCCGCCTCACACTGTTCTCCTGGAATCTGGAGCCGGGAAAAAGACGAGGTTTTCACGAGCCACAGCACGGAGGGAAACCCAATTCGTCTGGCGCCGCAGATGGGCAGTGCATCAGCCGGGCCTCTCTGATCTTCTTGCCTAGCCAAGAAAATTGACTGATTTCGCGGGGGGAGCGGAAGCAATGTCGTCGTGGGAGAACCTGGGGGACGTGGCGAACGTGGCCCAGCTGACGGGGCTCGACGCCGTGCGCCTCATCGCGCTGATCGTCAAGGCGGCGTCCACGGCGCGGATGCACAAGCGCAACTGCCGCCGCTTCGCGCAGCACCTCAAGCTCATCGGGGGCCTGCTGGAGCAGCTCCGGGTCTCGGAGCTCAAGCGCTACCCGGAGACGCGGGAGCCGCTGGAGCAGCTCGAGGACGCGCTCAGGCGCGGGTACCTGCTCGTCAGCTCCTGCCAGGACAGGTCATTCCTCTACCTCCTCGCCATGGGGTGGAACATCGTCTACCGCTTCCGCACCGCGCAGAGCGAGATCGACAACTACCTCAGGCTCGTCCCGCTCATCACGCTCGTCGACAACGCACGAGTGCGGGTCGGTAAATCTCATACTACTAGCAAAATTTGCGTTTTGATTCCGTTCTTTCTGCTGCACAATGTTTAGAGACAACTAGGTTGGTTGGCTAGGCTTTTTAGAGATGTTGATTTGTTATATTGATTCCATTCTGCTGGGATATACTACTATTGGTCTAGAGAAAAGGTGATTTGCGTGGTTCTTTACTTCTAAAGGATAGTGCTAAGTATATTGAATCTCTGCTTTTGAGATTTGGTGGAACATGATTGTACTGAATTGGTGGTTTTCCTGTGTCCTCTCATGGGTCTTGTTTTCTGTCGGTTGTCTAGGAAGTTTGGTATGAACCAAAAGATTCTATTATAGAATTTTCAACCCTCATTTGAGTAAAAACATACAACTTTTTGGCAACCAATCCTTTTCATTATTTATCTACACCGACAACAAACTTGTCCACTGCGAACAGGGAAGCCAAACTTGTAGATTGCTGTTTGAGCTCAGTCACTAAACATGCCACTTTGAATTAGTCCACTGTTAACATCTATGTGCTCTGATGGGTCTTGTTTTCTGTTGGTTGTCTAGGAAGTTGGTATGAACCAAAAGGTTCTATTGTAATTTTTCGTTCTCTCATTGAGTAAAAACATACCACTTTTTTGGCGACATATCATTTCCATTGTTTATCTACACAGACAACTTGTACATTGCTGCTAGGAAAGCCAAATTGTCAGCTGTTTGAGCTCCTCAGTCATTTGGATTAATCCACTGTTATCATCTTTGTGGCCTATTCTTGATCATCTTTTTCTTTATCTTAGGAGCGAATCGAGTACATCGAAAGGGATCAATGTGAATATTCTCTTGATGAGGAAGACAAGGAGGTCCAAGACGCTCTGCTAAACCCTGACCCTGACACAAATCCTTCGATTGTGCTCAAGAAGACCCTCTCTTGCTCTTACCCAAACCTGCCGTTCAACGAAGCTCTTCGGAAGGAAAGCGAGAAGCTCCAGGTGGAGCTTCAAAGATCACAGAGCAACATGGACATGAGTCAGTGTGAGGTTATCCATCATCTGCTTGGGGTAACTAGAACTGTGGCAAGTTCTATTCCAGAGGATAGTGCAGATGAAAAGGCTACCAAGAAAATCGAAAAGGTTACCAAGAAAACCGATTCAGATTGCAAAAAAGTTAAGGAAGACAGCGCAAAATCATATGATGACGACTCTCCAAAAAAGCAAAAGGATGCCTACAGTGCACCGCGGTTAGTAAGTTTAGCTATATTTTGTTGGTGCCTGTTTATGCATGTTGCGACTTGCGAGTTCTAGAACGTGAAAACAACAAACCATTTTCTTATAATGAGTTTGTATACCTTGTATGAATTTTTTAAATCTGTTATAGGATAGTCCACTTTATGCAATCCAACACAAGAGAACTGGTAGGGTGTCAAGTGGGACCCCACCTAAATCCGACCTATACTTGGAGAGAATTCCTTATCTGACACTATCTTAAAATTGGCTTCCCTAGTTGACACTTGGACAGGCAAAATGTGAACTATAAGTGGGATCCCATTTGACACCTTAAGAACTGGGTTATTGTATGTACATATGCTATTTTGAACTTGAAATGAAAATTAGGATTCCCTCTACAAAATGGACTTTCATACTACAAGACCTTTGTTAATTTTCATTCAATGCAGGAGTTCTACACCTGTTCCGTACAACCATGATCAGGTCTCGAGTACAAGATCATACAGTGATGAGTGGCATGCAGACTTGCTCGGTTGCTGTTCAGAGCCATCTCTGTGTATGTCTCTATGTCTTCTCAGTATGCGATGGAAAGTTAATCATTATGCTTACTATTTGCACTATGGTTTTTATAATTTCTCTGTAGCTTTCTGCATGCTATTTTGAAGCACATATGTTCACTTTTGCCTAGCCTATCACTCTCCAACCTAGCAATAACCACTGTTTATGCCTGATGGCATAGTTCAGCAGTCTGTCTAGCAGTGTAAATTGAACACAATATTTAAATTCGTTCATCTTAAGTTGAAACAATAACATGAATGGATCTAGGACGTTGCTATTTAAAATAGTTGTGTCTTTGTATATGCTATGAATTTATGAAAAACAATACAGGAGGAGGTGTGATGTTGCAATGATTCTTACATATTATGCTTGCCGTTTTTTCTTATGATAACACAGGTCTGAAGACCTTCTTTTTTCCCTGTGGAACATTTTCAAGGATTGCTTCAATCGCCAAGAACAGGCCCATGTGTAAGAATAATATATTCACTAAAAATAGCCAGCATGTTAGCTGTGCATTTTTATTTTCCTTCTCTAGTAATTCCTCCATATCAAACATACCTCATTCCTCTTGTTTGATAATTCTAGTGCCAATTCCTCAGATGAGTAGCAAATTCCCATGCATCATTTTTACCTGTCTTTTACCAAATCTTCTAATGTACTGGGCATCTTGCAAATCAGAATTTTCATTGCAGCAAATTTCGTAGTTGTACATTGTATGTATACTTTAGAACAAAATGCAGTCACTCTATGTGAACTAAACTACCCCTGTAAAACAAAAAGCCCAATTTATATATAATTACTCTGTGTTTTTGTCAGCTTCGGCAGAAGCCTGCAATGATATTTTGGCATACTCCCTGATATTGTCCTGTTGCTGCTACACTTGCTGTGTGAGGAGAAAGCTTCGTCAGAGACTGAATATTGCGGTAAATATGCTAGCAGCTTGCTACCAATTGTTCCTTTCCCCCTGGCATCCATGTTACACACACTTAACTGATTGCAAACTAGATTATTCAGGGTAAACTTAAATAATATATCTCTTTGTCCAGTGCTAGTGTTGAGATCTGAAGAATTATCCGTAACACCTTCCTGCCAGAGTGTCCATATATACTAGTGAACTTAACACCTTGTATAGTACCTGAAATTGTGATTTTTATATGTTGCTGACAGGGAGGGTGCTGTGACGATTTCCTTTCACATGTGATGTGCTGTTGCTGTGCGCTTGTTCAGGAATGGCGAGAAATAAAGATTCGTGGTGCATATGGTGAGTTTCCTATTTCCAACCCCGCAGGTGAATCATGGCTAGGAGCCTAGGAGTTAGGCATGATATACAACATTGTTCACACCGCCCCCTTGACAAAGAAATGAGAGAGAAAATTATATTAGACTGCTACTACGATACTGAAGCCTCTTCATATATGGCATATACGTGGCATAAAGACACTTTGAATTGCCTCCTTTACGCAAACAAACATATTGTTTTGAGTATCAGTTGCAGAGTTACAACACAAAGTGTTGATACTGACATGGTCCTGCCAATCTCGTATATGTTGATTCCGGTGTGCCTCATTTCGTGCAGGTGAGAAGACGAAGGTAACCCCGCCGCCATGCCAATACATGGAACACTGACCGGCAATGCTGAGAGGGCTGGACTCCTGTAAATTAAAGTTAATTGACCTAAAATTATCAGAAACCGTACTGCCATGGTAGTGATACAGGTGCAACATTACTGTCTGTGTTGTATTTACTCATACTGTTTGTCGTTTGTGTTGGCAATATGGGTCTTAGAATTTAATTACTTTGTAAAAAGTAACTGAACTCATCGGTTGCAAGCCGGTTAGAGCCAACAGAGTTAACATATGCATTCTTGTCTGTATTTCAAAGAACCCATGGGATTCTTTTTTCATGCATTCTCGGCTCGACTGTAGATACTGGTTTATGTATTTGGTACTCAGCTTTATAAAAAAAACAGTCGATTGCCAAAAAAACAAGAATCACATGCTGTCCTCCATGACATCACACAGGTGCGATAAATTTTAGCGAACATGGTCTGCAGCTATGAAATTTATGGCTCTTTTTGGATGAAGAGCATTTAGAAAATTATAGTACTCCGTAGCACTTTCCATTTTAAATGTAAAACCAGCGTCTTAAGTTGTATGCAAGTAATACCACTGTATATGAATACTACTGTTTTTACAGTATCAGCCGACGGCCGAGCCGAGAGGCGTTTGAACCCCTTGACTGATACTACACATATCTGACACAACTCTTAAGGCACGCCAGTATTCGTACAATTGAGAGAGTACCGATCCGACGGCTTTCAAAGTTGAACGAGCGATAACAATATCTCTGAATTCACCGAACTAACCACTTGAAAATAAGATTGACCTTCACACCATTAAGCTCTCTCTGAAGGAGATCTGATAAATAGCAGATTACGCATAACATACGAGCTTTATTCATAACTATCATGAAGATACAATGTATACAAATTATAAAGGTATAATATACTAGGGAGTATGATTTAAAAGAATGTGTGACAAAATCAAGAGCGAGCAGTAGCAGCTACTGCCGATCTCTAAGAGAGAAAACTGCAGCCATGTATCTACTGCATCACCGCCGCCGCGAGAAGGGACACCAGTGCCGACGACACCAGGGCCATCGCAGAGACGCTGGCGGCCGCGCCGGCGTCAGGCGCCGGCGCCGGCGCTGAGGAAGGCGCCATGAAGTCCTGCGCCGACGCGGAGGCGAAGAGGACCGCCACGGCCAGGAGCAGCACGGCGATGCGGGGAGCCATCACGAGTAGATCGGGAAGAATCGGGGAGTTGGAAAGCTGAGTAGTTTGAAGGCGGTCAGGTGGAATGCAGCGAATGATTGAGGATACCCTCGGTTCCGTTGTTTATATAGCAGGCCGCCGGTCGTCGGTTCAGTGGTCGCGTTCTCGCGGAGAAGACACCGCGCGCACGCACGCGGACGTGCGAGGCAGAGGCAGGCAGGACGCGTTTGGTGGTCGCGCGGCGTGGGAACACACGGCGTGGTTCGGCGTGGCTGACGCCCACAGCTAGCGCACACGGTAGGCGGCGAAGCCATTGTGGGCGTGCGTGACGAAGTGCCGGCCGACCTGCCATTGCGCGTTGGCCCGACTGCAACGAGGCTACTGGCCGAATACCGATGTTCTGCTGTGCTGAGCAGGTTGATAATCGCACCATTTTTTTTTTCCAAACACAGTATAACACAAACACTCACAAATATATACATACACTCATCCATATGAACACACGCACGCACACTTTATTTCCATGAGCGCCTTCGAAGATTGAGTTGAGAAACTGATTCGGCGAGTCTTGAGATTGACGAAATCACCACGAACGCCTCGTTGTCGATAGAAACGTCGTCTTCCACTGAAAAAATATTCCACCTTTTTATGAGACACCAAAGCGTTAAATCTCACGGCCGCCTCGTTATCAACGGAAACATCGCCTCTCGCTAAATTTTTTTTCCACCTTTTAAACCTAGGGTTTGATCCTCGGCCTTCGCATTGAAATGATGCACACAACCTCTCTTTCTTGCGTCAAAATGAACATTCTCGTTAAGGCTTATCCAGTTCCGCGGTACTGATCTTCCAATCATCTTCAGCATACACTCTACCACTACCCTGTTCCGGTCGCTTCTACGTTAACTTCTCCAAGGTCAGCCAGATCCGGCCACAATAACCTTGACGGCTTTTAAGCCATCAGCTCCACCCTTCCAATGATCATGTCCAAACTTACTCTTGCATCCTGGGAGAACAGAATGCTCCATTGTGCAAGCAAGAAGGAGATTCGAGTATTCGACTCCAAATCACCTCCACACCACACCATGGAGAGCGATTGAAACATAAATAATTTCGAGAAGTCCACAACACGCACATAAGGCCCTGTTCCATTTCATGGGGATCGAGCGGATTTGAGGTGTAGTATTAAGGTGTATTGAGGGGAATCAGATCCCATCTAAGTCAAAATTCCCTCTAATCTTCTCCAAACCACTCCAATCCCCTTTCAAAGTGGATTACCCGAGCAAGCCCTAATAGATGCATGAACCACATTACCACTTTATGCATAGGCAAAACCCTTTAAATTTTATGGCATCATAAAGACACTATACACCCATTTTGTCCCCCACTTCCGCAAAATTGCACCATCATCTGTAGTTCTGAAATTAGCTAAGTCTCAATACCATTGCACCAAGAGATTACAGTCAAAGCACATTCTAAAGGTGACTCTTAACTGCTCACCATCCCACTACCCAAGTACTACGATGATTTTCATTAACAATGGTATAAACCTTCTTCTATCTAATGGAGCAGTTGAGCAAACTATCACAGAGCAATAATATGGGTCTTAGAAATTGGGGATCTCAGATGACTTAGATTTTAACAAAATCTTAGTCACCGGACTTTATTTAAGTCTCAGTTACAAACCTACTACAACCTAGTTATAAATCATATGTAACTCATAGACAGTAGGAATCTCGAAGCAAATTCAACTATTTTTTCTGAGTTGCAACTTAGGTGTAACTAGGAAAACCCCAGTTACACTCATTTACAACTAGTAAATATCGGTTACAACCCACTTATAACTAGATAAATCTTAGTTGCAACCCATTTGCAACTAAGAAAATCTCACTAACAACCCCTTGTAAGTATCATATTAGCACAAATCACGAGAACAATCTAATTACTAAGCAGGCAACCGGGATTTGAAATTTCAGGCGTCTAAGAACTAGCAAAACCGATGTAAAAAAGTAACTACACTCATGGGTATCCAAAACATGTCACACAAGGAAGAAGAGAAATACGTAGATACAGGGCTTGGTTGGGAGGATTTCTAGAAGACAAATGGGCCACACAAGGCAGTTAATTAGGGCAATTAACACACAAATCACTCCTATTTTTGGTAAATCTCCAAAAGCATTATTAGAACATCTTCAGTCATCCCCCCAAACAACCTCCGGTGGTAGCGTTTTTGGACCCGTTTGGGGGTGGGGAGGGGGTGATTCTTAGCCACACCCCCAATCCCAAAGAAAACTCGTGCCGGAGAGCAAGGTCCACCGTCGCTGTTGTGGACTTGTGCGGGATGAGGAGCGATGCCGGCCACTTCTCCCCCAGCGCCGCCGCCCACCAACACGTCACAGATGGTTGTGTGAGCAGGTCCAGTGCCGCCGGCCGCCCCCAACGCACGCTGCCGCCACCACCTCCCAGCGCGCCGCCATCCACCCCCGCCCCCAGTGCGCGCAGCCACCACCACCTCCCAGCACACAATCGGCCGCCACCGCCCCCAGTGCTCCCGGCCGCCTTCCTTCATCGCACCGTGGTCGCCTCCACCTTGCCAGGAGACTTCCCGAGAGAAAATGGTAGGTTGGGAAAAGTTGGTTAGCTGGAGAGAAAGCATGAGAGAGAGAGAGAGAGAAAAAAGTAGGGGGAAAGAAAGAAAGAGAGTGGTGGTGGGTGGCTGCTAGGTGGGCCAAAGCGAGGAAGAAAGGAGTGCCGGTGTCACCGCTCACCCCCCCCCTCCCCCCCCTGTGAGGCCTTGTTTGGTACTAGAGTTTTGGTGGAGATTGGTGGGGATAATCCCCACCAAACCCCAAATCCCCACTCACTTCTAAAAGTATATTTGATACTAGAGTATTGGGCGAGTATAATCCCCGCTAATCCCCACTCTTCCCTAAATTTTAGTGTATTTTTTTCAATCCCCAATACTCTACCTCTACCTAGTGGATTGTGGGTGTGGTTTTGTGGGGATTGGGTGAAGGTGGGGGTTTCACCCAATACTCTAGGGGATTATCCCCACCAATCCTCACCAAAACTCTAGTACCAAACAAGACCTGACCTAGGATTGTCCTAGGTGCGCCAGATGAAGTTTTGGCAAGCGTCGGATAAAATACTAATTTGAGGAGCATAACTGGGCAGGATTTTTTCCTCTGGCGTCCCCAAAAGTCGTTTGGGGGGAGGAGGGCTGGCTGGAGATGCTCTTACTATAATAATCTTGAATGGAGGGAGTAGCAGATTATCACATAATTATCTCTAATTTTACTGAGTATTAAAATGACCATCACATCATTCATTTCCTTTCGAATGCAGATTATCACATAAGAACGAGCTTTATTCATGATATATCATTAATATACAAGGTATTACGAAGGTATATGATTTACAAATAAAGAATGTGTTACAAATATCAAGAGCGAGCAGTAGCAGCCTCATCAAACTACCACTGATCTCTCAGAGGAACACTCTGTGTGTGTACCACCGGCCATTCAGTCCAAAGCCGCAGGCCCGCAGGCAGCAGCCATGTATCTACTGCATCATCGCCGCCGCGAGAAGGGACATCACTGCCGAGGACACCAGGGCCATCGCAGAGACGCTGGCTGCCGCGCCGGCGTCAGGCGCCGGCGCCGGGGCTGAGGAAGGAGCCATGAAGTCCTGCGCCGACGCAGAGGCGAAGAAGACAGCCACGGCCAGGAGTAGCAGGGCGATGCGGGGAGCCATCACGACCTTGAGATTGCGAGAAGCAGGCGAGTAAGGGAACTGGTGTCTACCACGATGGCAGCAGCCCACGGTCTTGTGCGCGCTCCCGCGAGGTCGCGTGTTCGAGCCCCTAGCTCCGCGACTTTACGCCTAGAGCTCCTCCTTCTTAATACAATACCGCAGGGGCTCCTCCCCCCTGTTGGTCTTCTTAATACAATACCGCAGGGGCTCCTCCCCCTGTTGGTCTCGTTTTTAGAAGCAGGCGAGTAGATCGGGGAATCGGCGAGCAGGAGATTGCAGAGTAGTTTGAGTGAGGTTCGGTTGGAATGCTCTCCTGTGGGATACCCTCCGGTGTTTATATAGCAGCTGGTCAGTCGTCGGTTCAGTGGTCGCGTTCTTGCGGGGAAGAGACGTGCGCGGCAGGACGCGTCTGGTCGCGCGGCGTGGGAACGCACACGGCGTGGGGAGTTTCGGAGTGGCTGACGCCCACAGCTAGAGCGGACGGTCGGCGCCGAAGCCTTTTGCCGTGGGCGTACGTGACGCGGTGCCGGTCGACCTGCCATTGCGCGTAAGCCCCACTGGCCCACTGCCCCACCGCGACGAGGCTTCAAGCTAGCGAGAGTGGTGACTTGCCGAATTTAACATTCTTTACAAAGGGCATGACTTTGCTTTCTCGACGACACTCTATTCTTACGCTAGAGGACCTATTATGGAAAACGGAAAATATATTTTTTAAAGAAATGTCAAAAAATTACGAAAATAAATTTTGAATGTACATCCAACATCCTATGTCCGCACACAATTTTTTTTTTGGGAAAAGGGTATTTTACCTGGTATGTGTAAAAAGACAAATATATCTTGTAAATAGAATTGGAATTTGAGCATCCAAATTTGTCTTTTTACATAGGACACCACAAATGTTCTCTTTTTTAAACTCGTGTGCGCACATAGAATATTTTCTTCTAACTTCTTTGACATTTTAAAATGTGTTTTTAAACAATGGGGTCGTATGCACCAGATAGACAAATTAGATTTTCGATGAAATGTTTCCTACTCCCTCCGGTGTCCACATGAATTTTAGAATAAAGCTAGTAGACCATAAGTTTGATCAATAATCTATGAGTAATACAGCAATAATAGTGTGTTGGAAAAAATATTAAAATTCCATACTTTTTGTGGCATATAACACATTTTTTATTGATCAAATTGTTCTTCAAAGTTTGTCTTCAATTACATTTAGGCCTTCTACACCTAAACAAAGAGGGTATATAGATTTTGGGAGGATCGGTGGTTTGGAGACACTGGGATTTTTACTGCGGAAATACTTGATAAAACCACCAACAACAACCAACTCTGAAGCATGGCGAACGAATCATAAGTATCTGCTAGAGATGTTTTTATACTTGTGCGGTGTATAAATTGATGTGCAGTGCACCCCGCACCGGAATGAGGGAGTACTGATTAAACGTGCTCTATGTACTACACTGTTTGTTGAGTGGTGTGGCTAAGGAGAAGGACTCATCAAGACACATTGGGGAGATGTGAGGAATAATACTTCGAACGGGAAAGTTGAGTGAACCTTTTGATACCCATGTCTCACACTTTCTCGAGTTTATATTTGGTATCTCTCGAACAACAACATAATATATGATTTAACCTTTGTAGGTCACTTAAATATTAAAACTAAAATGAGAAAAAAATAGTTTATTTCTTGCAATTTAAATTGTTTAAATATGTAAAATTTAGAACAAATTATTTCAATATACGATTTGGTTTGTTTTAGTCCACTGAGAATTTCTTTAAGTCTCAGTTACCCAAAAAATGTGCATCAGATGCACTTTTTTTGGGCAAAAAGCGTAATTGCACTTTCCTGCCACAAAAGTGAACTCATTTCAGTGGCACTTTCTTTGGAAGTGCAGTTGCATTTTTCCGACGTGATTGAGACTTAAGAAAATCTCAATCAACTGAGACATAGAAAAACGCTTAAATATATATTTAATGTTAGAAAAATCCTAAACTATTTTTCCCATATTCCATCTCGTATTTCAGTGAACTGCAAAACTGATCTTGATGCACCTATGAAGAGAGGAGGTGTGTAGCCGAGTGCCTGCTAAGAAAATCCACTGACGGAACCTTATTTGAACACTGGACTGCCCGCCGGACATGACGAATCAGAGGCGGAGACGGAGGCGAGTCCGGGTAGGAGAGGGAGTGCCGCAGTGGTGGTGCCCGGAGGAAGAAAAAAGATCCTTGAATTGAGACGGCAGATCTGCGAGACTGGAACCACCACACGATTCCCTCGCCGTCTCCGCCAAATCGACGCCAGGAGACATGACTCGCTCGTGGAGGGTTCGCAGGCCGGCGCATAGGGGGAAGCCGACGAGAGGAGAGACGCGGTGGGGGGAGGACAATGGCTGCGAAGAAGAATATGCAGCTCCCGACGAGGCTGCGCCTGCGCGTGCCACCGAAGAAAACATCGGCCTACGGGAAGCGAAGCTTCTGATCAGAAAGCTGGATGAATTGGGCCTGGGAGAGCCTATCAGCGACGAGGAGTTCCTTCAATACAGCAAACAGCTTCCTAGCCCGCCTCCTTGGATCGATCTTCGTGACCAACTGGAATATGGGGAGCTTGGCGAGCAAGACCTTCGCCATGGACTCTATCGCTTCAGATATTACAAGCAAAAGGTTGATCTCGTTCCCATGAACTGCATTGTAGTACTATTGCGTGCATCCGGTTTGATCTTACGGGTGATCTCATTGTCTGCAGCTGTCGCAACAAGTGCCAAAGAAAGAACAGCTGCATAATGATGATGAAGAGGAGGAGGACTGGAGGAGTTGGAGGGTGGGAGATGATGCTACATTGAAAGATGATGACCTGAGGGATATCTCCGAGGAGGACTGTTCTGCAGAGTTTCTCAAGAAGCAGGGATATTTCAAGCACTTCGAGGAAAACGGCACATTTGATTGGTCTTTCCACTCTAATTACTTGGATTGTGCTCATCTGAGTGACTACCATCGTCTAGTCCTTACAAATTATGTGAGTTATGCTGAAGCATTGACATAGTCCTTCAAAGTTTATCTGTGGTCAATTGTACCTGTACAAGAACTGACCGCTTGTTACTTTGTTATTACAACCACATTAGATTCTCCGTAGTTATGATTGGTTGGGTCATGATCAGAATTCAAAATCGTGATATGTGCTAACTGAGTATTTCTGTGCACAAAAACAATTGCTGACTTCTCTTTGTATAAAACAGTTCATTGCTTCAAGTCTTTAGTTTATTTTCTGACAAACCAAGTCTTTAGTTAAGATACTTCTTTAGTTTATGTAGTATTGTTTTTCGTGCAAAAAATTTCTAAGCAACGAATACTGGTACATGAATGTAGGGTGGTACTGAATACGCCAGGTGGAGTGAGTATCACAGATACTTGCATAGCTATAAGATTGAACTAGAGTATGTTAAGTACTGTGAGGAATTATTCAAGCAACTGAAGGTACGCTTCATAATTCATGTGTAGGAAACCTCAATTTTTTATTTGATCAGTGCTTTGATTTTTTCTGGACTAACAACTTTTTTTATCTGGCAACAGTGGATGGAAAATTACCTACGTTTTGAACGGTCATCTTTCAAGGCAAGCATGGCCAAACAAAACTCTATATTATTATGTATACATCTTGTAGCGCCCTCATGACTTTGTTCTTGTTCAGTGGGGCTACATATCGTCCCGTGGAGCTTACCAAGCAATTAAGATCGCTGCTATTGGGTTTCACGAGATCACACTATCTTTAGCTTACAATGGCTACTATGTAGGATCCCTCACACTCACATACATTAATTTAATGTAACTCTTACATGGCTGCTAGTATATATGTATACTGTAGTATCTAACAGTTGCATTCTTTCGATTCAGGAGTGTATAGAGAGCATGTCCTATGACCTTATTTGGTTTAAGGAGTTAGATGGTATCTATCTTGAGATCTGGCGGCGGGTCTCTCAAGAAATGGTTCGTGCTCTGCACTCACTGTACACTAATCTTCTGCAAAACTAAGCAACTATTTGATATTGGTTCCTGGTATACTCCGAACAATGCTTAACTTTTCACTTAATAATGCTCAGAAGAGTTTCAGAGATGCTCTGGAGGAGGTTCATAATCTGAACAGGTTTCCATTACGCCAACATAGAATGAAACATGCACTGGAGTTTGACGACACCATGAAGAAGATGGAAGAGGAGGTGGGCTCTTCTCTCTTCATACATAATCTGCTGCTCTAATTTTACACCCCTTTATGTATATATGCTTACCTTTTTTCATCTTCCTTCTTTTAGTACCATACCTGCACATCAGGCATTACCTCAGAAGTAAGTACCGCCTTTCACTCTCTTGTATGTGAAATGCAAGTGGAATCCGTATATGTTCTTATATGTCATGTCTGGTCTGCCTGCCTGCCTTCAGGTTAAAGATGATGAAGCTCAGGAGTTGATTGGGGATGCAGTTAAAAAGCTGGTACGGTAATTTATGAAATCACATTGGCATGCATGCTTGTTGGAAGATATATATACCAAGTAAAGTTCATTTTCCTTTTCAGGTTAATAAGCCAAAGTCCTACGAGCAGTATATCAGAAAGAAGATAGACATTGCCCGCGCTATTGGAGTAATTCCCGGAGACCTTGAATGACAGTTCTGATAATTTATGTACGATACATGCTGAAGTTTATCAGCTTTTACTTACGGACATGATTTGGCATCGAGTATAAGGAAAAAAACAGATTTATATATGCCTTATAGCCTTCTATTGAACAATGTAAATTTTTTGCCTGCTAATTTCGTAACCATGCAGTTTATGCTAAGACGTATATTTCAAACTGGGCAGATGCAGTCTAGCTTTGGCTGCCACTGTCTAATAATCACTTAAAACATTTACTGTCAACCTTACAGAAAATGGTTTTTGGCTAGCAGTTGGTACTATTTCTAGCTCAATGTTCACATTAATCTGTTCCATGAGTCAACTAGCAATAGGCAGTACAGTGTTCAGCGCAACGTAGCAGAAAGACAGGATAGCCAAAAAATATCCATCTTTTCGTGGCGCAGAGATAATACTACAGGCCTCCCTACATGCAACTGAACGTAGCTTTGGCTAGCTGTTTGAAGCCTTCACTCGCCTCAGGGAGAGGTAGGCCAGCACCCGGTACCCGATGATCATCGCAACCAGGGCTCCGACTTCTGTTATGCCGTTATCCAAAGGTACGGAGGTCATCAGGATGTCAGGTACAGGATCGTACTGCACCTTCAGCAGCAGCCTGTACGTGTGGTAGTTGAAGGAGAGGTACCGGAGCCAGGATATGAATGGCGGAACTCTCTGCAGATTAGAGGGGAAAGAAGGGCAACAAGTTAAACCCAGGCCATATGCTCGTCTTTACAATATTATCGATATTATGTTTGTGCAAGAAGTAATAATTCAGATTTGTGCCTTCCATAACAGGAATAATAATTCAGCCTTTATCAGTTAGTAATTGTGAACGGTGCTTGCTCTCACCTTTACAAAGAACCCTCCTGCTAGCATAAATGTCATGACTGTGACTGAAGCTAGAGTTGTTGCCTTCTTGATATCCAACAAGGTAGCTCCAATTGCCAGTCCTAGTCCCTGCATATAAATTCCTTCTTGAGTAATAGATTCCAGAATTTTTTTAATGTTTTTTAAAGTACGCTGTAGTATTAGCATGTAGATTAGGCAACATGTTCTCTTGCTTATAAGTAACATGCGATGAAAAGATAGACCCGAAAACTGTTTGCCAAAATTCATCAAATCCAATTATATTACTGCTCAGCATCATTGCTGCTCAGGTATGATAGACTAGTTATGGGTATTTGCACAGAATAAACATCGAATGATAGACTAGTTATGGGTGATTTACACAGAATAAGATTAAACAATAGAAGGGAGAAAACCTTTCAGGGTATTAATATGTAGCCATTTCATCGCATATGTGTGTTCACTTAGTTCACAAACAGCAAAATAAGAGATGGTAACGGGCATTGATTGTATCGTTGAACTAGTTTTGACTGCCATACCTGAGCAGCAATGATGCTGAGAAAGACGGTCAACATGCTAAGAAAGAAATGACTGGCACTTGCTTTGAGGCCTGCCATGAAGTAGACAATCACCATAAATATGACTGGGAGGAAAAGATCTAGTGGCAGATCACTTGTCGTTCTGGCCAGGAAGTATGCACTGAGCTTGTACATGTCAACTGCACGCTCCTTATTCAACATTGCCCTCTCTTGAGGGAATGTGAAGATGGCAGTGAACACAGGAAAGAAACCCCAAAATACAGCTATGAAAAACAGTAAGCCTGCCTGCATAGACGAGATGGCAGTGTCTTATGATGGTACATATCATTAATTAGTTGTAGGAGTATTGTATTGACCAATTCAAGTATCAATTACACGTATCGAACAATTAGTTGTATGCATATATACCTGATCTTGTAGACCTTTTGGTGTGGTGGGATCAGAGTGCCACCAGAGTAAACCTAAGATAATCGATGTAGCTATGACCTGGGTGATTCTCATCCAGCTCAAATAATCATGTCGTCTTTCCTTGAGACCTCTACAGAAGAGGATGGAATATTGCTGGCACCAGCTTGTGCCCCATTCTCGCTTTGAAGATGTTATTGTTTCCTTCATATCATCACTGATAGGAAGTGGTGCTAGAAGCTTCTTCTTCTCCTTATATGCCACTCGACTCTCATAGGCGTCAACAAGATACTGCATGAAATTACAGATAAATTATTCGTACAAATCTAAAAACAACCCTCAACTAATACACCAGCACGTTGCTTTCATGTCTTCACCTCGTGAACATCTTGTGCTGATGGCCTGAAGTCAATCTTGGAATCAGTATCTTGCAGATTCTGATTTTCCATGTGTACCTTGTCATCCAATTCAGAAGGAACAGAAACATCATTTGTGTTTCCATTGGCGAGATCTAGTAGAAACTCTGCTGGGTTCATTGCGATGAGCGGGCTGTATCCGATGGACTGAAAGTAGGGCATGGCTTCGGATGTCTTCCCAAAATAGAGCAAACTTCCTTTGCCCAGGAGGATAAGTTTGTCAAACTTATGAAATAGCCTACTGGATGGCTGATGGATCGTGGTGATCACCGTCTTCCCAGTCTGCAGCAAGTCAAGAAAAAATGAAGTTTAACTGAAATGATGGACAGCAGATATGTAATTAGTTTCATATTACCTCAGCTATGTCATGCAGAAGTTGAACTATCCTAAGTGCTGTTGTTGAATCCAGCCCAGATGTTGGCTCATCGAGAAAAAGCAAAGATGGATTGATTATAATCTCATTTCCGATGCAAACCCTTTTCCTTTCACCCCCAGAAACCCCACGCACAAAAGATCCTCCAATCATTGTGTCCTGGCACCTTCAAAAATGCTCACATGATTAACTAAGCTACCTTGTGAGAACAGGCGGCATGCATATATCGAAGAGTATGTAGTATACCTCTCGAGGCCCAATTCATATATGATGTCCATTGCCCGTTCTTTCTTTTGCTCCCTTGTCATTGTTCTTGGGAGACGAAGTAATGCTGCGTAGGTTAGTGTCTCCTTTACGGTAAGATGAGTGAAGAGAACATCATCTTGAGTCACAAATCCAATCCTGCAAGCCAAGCATAATTCCAATTATATGTCAAAATAGCAACAGCATCCTCAAGGAACACCCAAGCCTAGTTGTAGCTTCATCAATTCTCATTCTCCAAGAAAGAATTCACGCACTGACGGTCTCAGTCAACAAACAGAAACCTGGAGAACTTACGCAGCATTCAGCACTGACATGTGTCTGTCAGGAACTTCGCCAAACAGGTTACAGGCAGAGACAGGTTTGTTCGGTACCAACCACTGGGCCAAGAGCCCAAGACGCAGGTTAGTTCTAACTCCATGATTCAATGGAGACCAAGCCTAAACCCACCGATCAAGACATGATGAACAGCCAGCCAAGAGAATGCCCTCTTGCCATTTTTGGTGATGCATGGGGACCCGTGTAGTGGTGGCCACGAAACTTTGCGACGGGGTCATGACATGATGACGACGGGGACAAGGGAAGAAGAAGATTTTGGACATTAGGGGAAGGCGATGGAGAATTTCCTGATGGTGGTGAGATGACTACAGTCTACACACTACAGACCACAGTCACCGGAGTTTGAGCAGGGGCGGCTCGCCGAGCGGGTGAGAGGGGGCCTCCTATAGCGCGCCCGTTAGCGCGCAGTAGGAGGGCGCGCCCGTGTAGTTTCCTATATGGGCCGGCCCAGTAAGAAATGCTTCCCAGATTTTTTCTTTTTTAACGTTTCTCTTTTCTGAAATCTGAACAATTTCGAATTTGAACAAATTTTATTTTGAACAAATTTTAATTTAAACAAATTTTAATTTGAACAAATTTCAAATTTAAACAAAAATCGAATTTGAACAAAAAAACGAACTTGAACAATAAATCAAATTTGAACAAAATTCGAAATTGAACAAAATTTGAATTTGAACAATTTTCGAATCTGAACAAAAATTCGAAAATCATTTAGGGCGTCTAAACCAGTAAAACGCGAAAAAACCAGTGAAAATCGCGATCAGAAAAGAACCAATAAAAACCCAAAAAATGAAAAAAATAGATAAAACAAAAACCCGCACCTAAATGGGCTGCGGCCCAACATATCGCCCCGTTAGCGCGCATTAATAGCGCGCGCTAACGGGCGCTATATAGGATTCGCCGGGTGAGAGGGAGAGGCGACCGCTATTAGTATCGCACTCGCAGGTCCAAACGAGGCCCAGCGACAGCGGCCCATGTACAATACTCTAGGTTGCCTCTCTTCGCTAAAAAAAAACTACTCCCTTCCATGAATTTAGGGAAATGCATTTTTAATCTCATGTGTATATGCTCCCTTTTATCAGAAAATGAATTTTAAAATGTAAAAAAATTAGGAAAAAATATGCACATGTATATCTCCATATTCTATGTGGTCACGCAAAGTTTCGTGAAAATGGGATATTTTTTATGCCCTATGCAAAAAAGACAAAAATATGCATCGCTAAAAGGTCTATTTTAATACCAAAACTTGTTATTTACATAGACCATTAAAAAGTTAGTTTTTGTTAAAACAACTTTGTAGGCACGTAGAATATAGACATAGACATGTACACAAAACATTTTTATTTCAATTTTTTGATATTTTTAAATATATCAAAAAAAAATCAAATAAAGGATGCATATGCACCCGGGGGTAAAAAAGCCTCTCCCTATAATTTATTATAACTTAGTATAAATTTGTATTAAGTTACTGATACTTTTTTCTAATTAAAGTAAATACTTAAAAGCAAGCGTCACTGACTTAGTACAAAGAGAGTTGTACTAAATCATGAATTGGAGGGAGAACTGCCAATTATTTTAGGTTGGAAAGAGTAGTATTAACAAAATATTATCGTAAACAAAGTTTGAATTTTAGCACATGAAATAAATGAATTGTTAGCCATTGAATTTTTTGATCGACATGGATGTGAACTAAAGGCTAGATCATTGCCACGTGGCAATTCTAGGATGTGTTTCGCAGAATATCGGTAGCTTGCTCTATGACACGTGCTAAATGGTGCCTAACACCAGCGAGGTAGTGACAACCTTCTTTTTTCTTTACACTCACTAGTGCCCAGTGGCGGTAGTGTGGTCAATTTATAACATGAAAAATTTGTGGGCAAAGAAATTTCAGATATGGACACACTATAATTTGTCTCCACAAATCATGCTGCTTGACGTCATTGCAGTTTTTTAAGCTTTGACATCACCTAGCTCCGCCATGATAACCTAACTACTTGGAGAAAAGAGAGTGCAGATTTGGTGTAAATGGGCACTAGTGATTTTTTTTTTGAAAATCAAAACTTATATTCTTTGAGTGTAAAAAAATTAAAAATTATATGGATATAGCCAACTATTTATTCCACAAATATGAAAAAAAATGTTCAAATAACTTGTATTCTGGGCTACACAAAAAATAACAAATGTGTACATCAAAGTACGTATTTTTTAAATCTAAATTTTTATCAAATTTTGTTATTTATTTTGTAGCCCACAATACAGTAAAATTCGAAAGGAAATTTTGCACGCTTGTAAGCTACATCATTGAATATATTCAGATTTTTAAAACTTATAAATATGATTTTTAACTTTTTAATAAAGATTTGCAGGATAACTGTGCGCCCTGCCTAGCTAAGTTCTCTTTTATTAACTGATGATCGACAGGCGCGGCCGTGCATGGGCTACACCTGTGGCTTCAAGCAACACCTCATCACGCACCTCCCATGCAGCATGCACGCCGACTTAACTTTGCGACAGCTACAGTTAAGCCAGGCGACGCGATTTAATTAATGAATTATCTGTTAACTGTGCTCTAGATTCCCAAATTGTTTACAATTACAACTTCCTCTTCCGTTCCATAATGCTAAATTTAAATTTCTGCCACATCAAGATTTTTTTTTTTTTGAAACGGAGGCAAAAATCTTTGCCTCTATCTATTAATTAAGAAGAAGAGAATTGCCCAGTTAATTTACAGGGAAACCGGGCTAAAACCGATACAAACAGGCCCAAACAAGGAACCCACATCAAGAAGACCTCACAGCGGACAACACGAAAAACTCTCCCAACACACAACAACCACTACCCCGACTCTTAACCACGCAACAGATTATAAAAGAGAACACTCAAGCCCTCAACAACACTTAACACGCAACACCAAAGCCACAGAATGACCCAAACCAGAGACAAGCCAAGAAACTGAAGAACATACATCAAGAATTATGAAACTAAGGAAGTACTAGTCCTAGTATAAACTAAACATAATCCTAGCTAATCGAATGCATGCATGCAATGGTCTAGGTAGCTAGCTGGGTAGGTCAACTAGCTATGTGTTAGTCCAGTTACCTTCGCTTGAGGGACTTGCCGAAGGGCTCGTCGTTGTAGGAGATGCAGCCCTCGTCGGCGGCGGCCCTGCCGCCGAGCATGCTGAGCAGCGTGGTCTTGCCGCTGCCGGAGGGGCCCATCATCGCCAGCACCTCGCCGGGGCTCGCCGCGCCCGATATCCCGCTCAGTATCTCCCTCTGCGCGCCCTTCACCACCACCTTGTACTTCACCTCCGCGAACTGCATGCATGCATGCGTATGATTCTGGCTGAAACCAAGTCTTGCTCTGCTTGAAAAAGGAGGAGTAATGGAGTAGGTAGTTACCTTGAGATATATTGGCAAGGTGGGCTCGGTCATGAGGTTCTTGAGGCGGCGCGTGGTGGCGGCGGCCTCGAGGTCGATGTCGTCGTCGCTGAAGGGCGCGAGGTCGGCGGAGCCCGCGTTGAACTCGTGCTGGGGCGGCGGGGTGAAGCCGGTGAAGGTGAAGGAGAAGCCGAGGCTGGCGCTGGAGGCGCGGCTGAGCGCGGCGCCGCTGCTCACCAGGTCCTCCATGTCCAGCTTCAGCTGCGCGCTCCGGGACTTGCGGATGTGGCTGCGCCCGTTGCCGTGGCTGTTCCCGCCGGCGCCGCTGCCCCCCGACGCGGACCGCTTCCCGAAGCTAGACTTGCGCGACAGGCTCGCCACGTCCGCGTTGCTCAGCACCGTCTCCGCCGACGCCGTGCGGCTCAGCGACTGCGTGGAGGCCGGCGCCGGCGAAGGGAGCTGCTCCGACCTGGTCCGCCCGATCGCCGCGCCCGCGCCGCCGTCCATCATCGGCCGCTCCATGATCGAGTCCATCGACCTCGCCAACACGTCGCACGTAGGTACACGCAGCTAGCTAGAAGCTGTAGCTTTTACGCCAGCCGCGGTGATATATACGTAGGCGCAGGCGGGGTGAGCTAGTGAGGACGACGTGCGGGGGAGGGCGGAGGAGGCGACGGAGGGGCCGGGGGCGTGCCAGCGGAGCGCCGCGCATTGATGGCGCTGGAAAGTTGGGGTGTGGCTGGGCTCGCCCGGGCTGCCGCCCTCCACACATGTCCCCGCCTCGCGACGCCGTATCGCCCAGGGCACCGCGCCCCGATCGGTTAGCCAGCTAGCTGGAGAGGCAGCGCGGGTACCAGCGGCGCCGCGCGACAGGGATCCATCACCCGTCGCCTTCGTCTTCCCCCCATCTCCCCGCATGACCCCATCGGAGGTCGAGCCATGCATATCCATGTGGCAGCTTCCTGGATGACACGCACAGCAGCCGCGAGGTGCCAATCCTCGTGTGCCTGCTACCTTTTTGATCCGTTAACGTGGACGCAGGCATGACGTGCCGGCTGACATCACCGCTCAACTAGCTAAGCTAGCATCGAACAGTTGCAGAACTAACCCCAGCGTCGGAGTCGACGTACGTACGTACGCGCCACTGTCTGCTTTCCATGATTACACAATGGGAGTATTGATGTGAACCAGCGACAACGGATTGGTCGATCGATCGGCGTCGGACTGAGTTTTCGCACTCACGAGGCTGAAAAGAATTGAGGCACTGCACTGTGCGTGGGCAAGCTGTGTTTGAGAAGACAAGCTGGACCACGCGTACTGCAAACTTAAGAATGGTACCAAAAATCAAACTAACGATATAGCTTGGCCCTTGGAGTTGACTGTTGAGACTTGTGACTCTTGATGAACCCGCTGGTCCGAACCTCAAAATTCATACAAGAGGAGATAAATGACCGACGCAACAGTGAAATCTTCCTAGAAGGAGGCCTTCGATTTGAGCTCCATAAGTAAACCTTAGTTTTCCCCCGCAAAAAAATAAAGAAACAACTGAGTTGTTAGCATAAAATCACGATATTTGGGAGCTTAATTATAAAAAATCGTAGGTTTACGTTTGAATTGCAAAATGTTGTAGGTCTATAGCAGATTTTTTGCAATTCGCACTAAACTCAAATTGGTCACAAATTGCTGGGGAATCTGACTGGTGGACCCACCTGTAAGGGCTGAGGGCTCACTTGTCAGCTCCAAGGACCCACCAGTCACTGCTGACATGGCATAATTGGCTGAGGTGGATTGGGACCCACCTGTTAGCTAAATTAAAAAAATTCCCACCCACCCCGCACCAACGCCCTGCTCCCCGGACCCCTGCTTCTTCTCCACAATGTCGCCACCTCGCCTCCCTCTCCGGCCACCCATGCATGCACTGCCCGCCCAAGGAAAAGCCGACAGGCTCTAGCCGCCTCCGGCCACCCCTGCATGACCCGCCAGCCTCGCCCCCGGCAACCGCCCGAGTATAGGCCAACGGAGTTCAACCCACCTCCAGCCACCACGTGCATGACCGCCTCCTGTTCCTTGCCTCACCCCGGTGGCCGCGCCGGCGCGGGCGAGGTAGAGGAACATGTCCCTCTCTACTCGTGGGCAAGCGCTGACGTCACTTTTCTCTGCTCACCGTCGAGCGCCACCGCGCCTTGCTGCTCGCCGTCTTGCCCCCTCCTCTCTGCTCATGAGTGAGCACGACCGTGCTCGCGAGCGAGCTTCGCCGCTCCTCTCTGCTCGCCTCGTCGGAGCCTGTGGTGGCTGCCCGCGGGAGGAGCAGGGCCCGACGGCCTGTTCTAGGAGGAGAGGTTGGGGCTAGGGAGGTGGGTTGGCTAGGGATGGGGGAATGGGTGGATAGCCGGCCGGAGGCGGGGTGGCGGGCGACGGGCGACGGGAGGAAGACGACCCTAGTTTATTTATTTATTTATTTTAATTGGGATGAAAAGTGGGCCTTTTGTCCACGCCAGCCTATCTAATACTTTCTTTGCCATGCCAGTCTTACCTGTGGGTCCCATATGTCGGAATCTCTATCAATCAGCCAGAAAATCGATAATAAGTGTGAACTGCAAACAACCTTCAAAAATGTTGCGGCTTTTTGCGATTCAAGCGTAAACTTTTTTTAAAAAAAATCCCCAAATATCATTGTTTTATGCTAACAACACGATCTGTCTACACATGCATCATGTACAACCATAAATCAAAGTTGGGGCGAGTGCGTCTACGTCGTATACACGCTTCCTTTCTGCTTCCCATAATCACGCAGCTCAATTATTCATGTGAACCAGCGCAAAATGAATTAAACGATCGATCGGCACTGAGTTTTCGCACTCACATTCACGTACGAACTGACGAGACTGAAAGAATGAGGCAGTATTGTCGCAGCCTTGAAGCAGGGGTCCCTCGCGGTGCCAACTTGTAATGGTGTTCACCATGGATTAATAATGCATGTACGGTAGGTGGTGAGCTCACCAACTGAAAAGGAAAGCGTTGTCCGAAGAGGAAAAAAATGGTCTCTTGTACTTGTAAGTGAAGACTTGGAGAGAGCTAGCACCGACGGATTGTAAAATGACCTTGGCATGCCGACGAGGGAACACCAAAATTATTCCTCGCGCGTCAATGCCCAACGCTCATCAGTCGTAAGTTGGGTATTGGAACGACATGGAAGAGTATCTTTGTCTGAAGACTTCTGAGTCCCGGTTCAAGCTTGTGTGGTGTTTGCAAGTCTGCAACAGCTGAAAACAACACACCGGAGGAGGTACAGGCAGTGAAGAACGATGAACACCGGAGGATGCACGATACTAATTGAGGGTATTTGATCTTTCCACCTTTCATGCATGAACTGTTCTACTTTGATCTTAGAGGAGGAAATCAAAGCTGCCCTATTTGATTTGCGTAAGAGAAAGCCTCAGGGTCGGACGAATTTGAGGGTTCTTTTATCGTAGAGCAACAAAACACGGTTATTTTCTTCTTATTTTTTTTTGCGATAATTCCATCGATCTATTAATAATCATCAACAATAGTATAAAGAGGCTTAAAAGTAATAAAAATTACAAATAGGTCATTGGACCACCTACCGATGACTACAAACACTAGCGCGAGCCGAAGGCACGCCACGGTCCTCGCCTCTCTCCATCACAGGAGTCGGGCAAAGCATATCGTAGTAGAGCTTGTTGTAGTAGGCAGACGAGAAGTCATCGTGCTAAGGCTCCAAAGGACCAGCGCACCAAAGCAGCAACCATCGCCAATGACGACAATGGTAGATTAGAAGAGATCGACTGACCTAAAACCACACCAACGGTAACGAAAATCGAACAGATCTAATAAGATCCGTCAGACACATGACTCCACGCGCCCTCTGCTAGTTCTAGGCACACTAGCAAAGCGAGGATAGAGCGGGGAGGACCTTATTCCGACTTTCGCATATCGCTGCCGCCTCACCATCCGAAAGAAGACATAGATAAACCCTAACACAAGAAACATGAACCCTCCCGCCGGTGAGAGGCCATGGTATGTCGTATCTCCAAGGCCCGAGAGGCCATCGGAGGTGGCTAGACCGGCGGCGCCACCGACGGAGGGGAGGGAAACCCTAGCCGCCTTGGGGATCACCTATTTCTCCTTTTTTCCTTCTCGTACCCGTTCGTTCAATATTTTCTTCTTCTTTTCTTCTTATCAATGTGGGGATTTTATAAAGCCGGACCGCACTCTCGCCATCAAGAAATTCAAGAGCTCCGACAATTAGCACTTGGACATTCTCAACACTCTCATTCCAAGGTTTCTGCCATATAAGTCTAGTTTACAATTTTTTGGAGTTTTTCTAAAAAATCATGGCCAAGAGGTTGCGCCAAAGATGAGCGATCTTGTCAAGCCTAGTCAAAAAATATATATTTATTTTTTTATAAATGGGCATATATTAACATAAAGAAGATATCAATTACACCTATCTCTCCAACAGTGCAGTGTCCTAATAGCATTACAGTTACGGATGCACAAAAAAAGAAGAAGAAACAATGCACACTACAGTGATCTATTCCTTCTAACAACAGTACAAACACCACCAAGATAGCACCCAAGTTCACCTTCTCTAATAGCGATGCATCCAAGAGGGAAACAATACACAAGTGTCATCATCACCCGATCATAGATCATAGGTTTTCACAAAATAGTGCCTTCAACAAGACCATCGCTAGGCACAGCCAATTAAGGTAGACCTTGGATTTTCATCCTGACAGGTAGGACTTTGAACTTTTCCTATGATGTTGCCCCCACTTGCCGATGTTGTTGCTATGATTCATGAATTACCAAGCAAATTCTTATCGCCACAAAGACTCGAACCACCATTGCTAGTCCTCAGATCTCAGCTTAGATGACATTCTCCGCCTCCGACTTCACCATGGAACGTTAAAGACATGTCCCATGATGGCAACAGACAAGAGAGCTTTGCAACATTCCCTATGAAACCAAATGGTAAAAAAACATGGGTCTACACTACCGAATCCCATCGGATCCAGCAATATCTAGGCATGATACGCCCAGTGGAGTTTGTATTTATAAGAAATACAAGTTTATTTATGTCCAAAGCCTTGCCAAGGCTCTGAAGTAGAAGAAAAGCCTTGCAATCATGCTTAAATAAAATAATATCTAAGGCATTTGATTTATCTATTGGGAGATTGTGATTTAGAGGGTTTTCCCACTCGTGGCTTACTTAGACTGCATCAATTCTTCACCCTCGTTAGTGAATGGTGAGCTAACTGTGAAAAATGAGCACATGCGTGGCCTAAGGTAGGGTTTCCCCTCTCTCGCCGCTTTTTGTTATGATCATGGACTGCTTGACATATATTGTGAACTAAGCTCCAATGATGATGGCATACTCACCCCTCTAGGAGCCCATCGCATCGAATTCCCCATGTCCATATATGTTGATTCTGTCGTGATCTTCCTCAAACCAAAAATTGAAGCCACTGCGTAGATCCTTAAGTTACTTAGGGCTGCCACGAGGCTTAAAGAATTTTTTGGTAAGAGATGATTGATCCTATTCTCTACAATGACCATAATATCCAGTCAGGAAGATCGATTTCCATCCTACAATGCATTAATCAACTACAAGTTTGCCATATGGAAGAAAGGGGGATGCAAGGGCAGTTAAATTAGTGTCACTAGAGGAGCTGCTAGCCGGCTGAGCAGTCTGATCTAGAGAGGCAACAATTGGGGAGTCGAGGAGATGCAAGGGAAAAGCCTGCGATCCATGTACAATCTTCCAATTTTGTAGTTGAACCAATCTCATGTATCTTGCACGGTTTCTAGAAAATGGGACTTTGGTTACCCATATTTGGCTATAGGCAAGATAAATGTGGGTAATTTGCCATAAGGGTAGGTTTGACCCGATGGGTATGCCACTTGAGCGCCAAATCGGACCGTATTATGCATATTTTATAATTTATTGGCATAATATAAGGAAACATAGGCATGCTGTTGTAGATACTCCAAGCATCCTTTGAGAGTTTTGTGCAATTGGAGATAACTTCTTCCTTGTTGATATAGAATGGCTTATGTATCAGTTTGGAAGGTCGTCGGCTTACATGGGAAAGAGTGAAAGAAAAATGGGCTCAATGGGTCTGAAGTGAATCCCTTGCTTGAGGGTAGAATAAGACGATGGCAACTTAGAAAGGACACCTTCCACTTTGGTAATGGATGACACTGAATAAGCTCACTGTTATGATGACTACTTCTTTAGTAAGCAAGTGATTATCGGGGGAATACATATTGACGTTCACATGAAGTTCATGATAAAAATGTGAGCGAACAGAGAGTAGGCAATGTGAATTGAATGGGAATCTCGTGAACAATGTATTTACAAGACAAGGAGGGAAAAATTGAGTAAAACATAAGACATGTATCTCACCTGGAGCAGAGACAAAGTAGATTGTCATCATAGACAGTAAATTCTACAAAGAGTGGATAAATATAAGTGAATCATTTTCCCCTTCGTGGAACCCTAGCGGCGGGGGAATCCTTGGAGG
Organism: Dactylis glomerata; assembly: GCA_007115705.1. Lineage (NCBI taxonomy): Eukaryota > Viridiplantae > Streptophyta > Magnoliopsida > Poales > Poaceae > Dactylis > Dactylis glomerata. The sequence goes on along the minus strand of QXEO01000531.1, from coordinate 1,520,486 downwards.
CGTGCCTCTCGTCAATATGCTTGCTAGTATGTCCAAGACCCAAAGGCCTTTGCAGGCTTTGGAGATCCAACAGACCAGAGCTCCATGTTGGCTGGTGAAAGAAGCTCCTACTTTTCATTCGACAAGGTTGTCTTGGCGAGGATAGCGAGGTGGTGGCGGTGTTCTTGCATCAAAATAGATCCTCCCTACTCATCCTCTATCGATGCTCACTCTGGTACTGACAAAGAACATGTGGACGGTTTAGTCTATCGGTACTTTATCATATCTGACCGATTGTTTACGAGTCCGTGCCTTCTAAAGGAGAGATGATGTTAGTCCTTCAAATAGACTTAAGAAGGGTAGTTATGGTGTCCACACTCATGTGATAAGTAGATCTAAGTGTCTACCTAGGTACCATTCGACCATGGTCTCGGAAGAAGAGAATGCCCTTTAACAAAGGCTATTTTTACACCTTAGATCTAGTTTTTTTTTCGATTTATACGACGGATTCTCAAAGAAGCTTCTCCTACCAACTTCTACTAATGATAGAAGCTGGTGGGAAGAAGCTCCTCTGAGAAGCTGCTGAAAAGAAGTGGTCTTATAGATACACACATTAAAATTCCATCAGATATCAATTTGTTTGCATTTTGGTCAAAACTAGACGTGACACAAATTTGAGAAAAATTCAATCGTGGCCGGCTAAGCTAGGGAGCGGCGTGGCAAGTCGAAGTGTCGAACTGTGGGTCCGGCCTCTCCGCCTGAATCCAGATCCCTCTCCGCTCTTCTTCTTCGTCGTCGTCTCGCGCTCGCAGTCGCAGGTCCTCCTCACCTACCCCTACCCGTCCCAACGGACAAAACCCCAGCCGCAGCCAGAACCGGCGAGCCGGGCACGGCTAGCAGCGGCGGCGATGCAGGCGCCGGAGTCCCCCTCCCCCTCCTCCGCTCCGGTCCTCCTCAATATCGGTCGGTCCCTTTCCCGCTCCCCGGGATTCGCCGCTCCCGTCTGACCCCTCTGCCCGTGCAGGCTCGAATTTGAGGCTTATTACTGCGGTGTTGGCTATGGCGCAGGGGGAAAGAAGTACGCGACCACCGTCGAGACGCTCACGCAGCGGGAGCCCGACTCCATGCTCGCCGCCATGTTCAGCGGCAGGCACACCCTCCCGCGCCACCCCACTACGGTACGACCCCTCGTCGGTTCTCTGTCTCTCAACGCCGTTTATTTTGGCAGCAATAGCCTCAGAGGGGGAATGGTGGGTGCAGGGGGCGGTGTTCGTGGACAGGGACGGGAAGCATTTCAGGCACATCCTCAATTGGCTAAGGGACGGTTCCATCCCCGCGCTCTCCGAGTCCGAGTACCAGCAGCTCCTGAAAGAGGCGGAGTACTACCAGTTGCTCGTAATCGAACTACAAACCCTCAACCCTAGCTTCGATTCGTTGGGTCCAGCTTGAAATCAGTAGTTCACCGGATGAGGGTTTTTTTTGTAGGGTTTGGATGATTTCATAAATGAGAAATTGGCTAGCATAAAGGCTGACAATTCGGCTTCGGCGGAAGCCGAGTTGACTCGCAAAGATGTGATCAAGTGTATCCAAGCCCAGAAAATCAGATTCCGTGGCGTAAATCTATCTGGCCTTGATCTATCTAAGCTTGTAAGGTTTTAGAAAGACTCACTGCTTGTTGTTCTCTATTAACAGTACTAGTCACAGCTGCAATTGCTCTACTTAGTCAGCTTATCTTTGCACACATTACTAATTATAAATGCATTGTTGATACCCTGCAGGACTTATCAGAGGTGGACTTCAGCTATGCATGCATTGAGAGAACCAATTTTTCTTGTGCTAATCTTCAGAAAGCAAAGTTTAAGGTTAACACATGAACCTGCATTGCCAGTTATCTTTTTCTCATGCAGCAGTAGTCCTTCTAAATCTGTTCAAAGCGTTCCAACACAATTTAACCAGCTAAAAGGAAAGAAATTCTTTTATGGAATGTGAAATACTGTATCAGTAACACTTTGCCATGTATGTCCTTTGCAGCTAGTGGAAGCTGCGCGCTCTTCATTTGAACAGGCAAATTTACACGAGTAAGTTACATCATTGAGCTTCTTGTGGTCTTGTAGTAGTATTTAAGATTATATTTTCTTTCCTTTACTCTTTTGTATGTATGCCGGGGTTAACTATCCATTTCCACCTTTTGCGACATTTTTTTAGTTTGTAGATGCTATTTGTAAGTGATCATATTTGGATAATAACAGGTGTGAATTCACTGGAGCAAATCTTCAAGAAGCCGTCCTAGATAGAGCAAATGTTCAAAGTGCGAACCTTCAAGGTATACAATCTTTTGCCTCCCTATTTTAGGTTGACCGCAACTTATTTGTATTCCTATTTATGTTAAACACTCATGGGTAAAAAAATCTCAGGCTTGTTATGTTTTGACATTTTCTTGCCTTCAATAACCACTTTATGATGAAGTCTTTATCACTAGAGTAATATTTTTCAACGGTTCTATGTTAAGCTATCATTTGCCCTCTTTCCCCTTTGTTGTCTGCCAGGAGATCTAATCATATACCTGAAATGATTTGTATAAGTAGCTATGATTCTTAAAACTAAGTACGAATTGATTGAGTTACCAGGTTGATTTTGCAGATGCTTGTTTAACGGAATGTAGCTGCATTGAAACAGATCTTCGCTCCTCCCATTTACAGGTTAAAAGTTGTTGTGATTAGTGTATTTCGTCATAAACATACCTTATTTCCTGCTGAAAGTCTCTGCTGACATATGAAGTTGTTGTTCACTATACCAAATAAAACTTAAGGAGCAATAGCACAGCCAAAGCACAAGATATTAGTTCTGCTACCAGTGGCACTTAAAGTGTCTACTTTCTACCCCTGCCCTGTGTAGCACCCAAAATATGTAACCAGAATCTAGCACATGCCTGAAGTATTAACTGCATACAGCACACAGCACACAGCACACACATGTCTATCTATTTGTCTTCATGGGTCCATATCGAGTGTACAAGTGCCCCAAACCCAATCACATCCAGTATGAACTGAGTTGCTTCCATTTGTTCCCTTCTCAACATGGACTTATTTGGTACAGTTTGTAAAAGTTCCACGGCCATTTGCTATCTCCATAGGCTCTCTTGTTGGCGTTGACACGGTCAAGCTGCCACCTGTGTGGGTCGGCGCTGGTTCGGACAACAAACGACTCACGGTACTTTTAGGAATATAATGTGAAAATTGAAAGAATTTGGACTAAACTAAACCTAACTCAATACTTTTAGGACTACTGGTGTATTTACTCAATTTCATTTCCAGTGTATCGCTTAAGCAGTACTTGCCCAACATGTTAACTGCACTCGGGACACAGGTCTATCTATCTGTTCACATAGGTCCATGTTATTCTTTAGAGAGTCACGCATAGAAGCTTCCTTTGAGTTGTTTTGAGTGATTGAATTTTTTCGATGTTTCGGTGCTAATTATTCATTTCCTGTGTATCTTATTTTCAATTCCAATGAATTTGCAGAGTGCTAATCTTACGGGTTCCGATTTGAGTGGAGCTAATCTTGAAGGGGCCAATCTCAAGGTAAAATAACATGGTGATAGAAATAATATTTATAAGAAAACCTAATGCTACAGACTGTTGATTGTCTGGTTCGCATTCAGTGTGGTATAAGATCCTGTTGTCAAACTATTTGATTGAGTGTACTGTAACGTAACGTGGGAAATCTGTAGCAAATCGTACAGTCTTTACATACTAGATTTTAAATCTTCGTTTACTCTCATATTTGGAAATAAAGAGTTTGAAGCTTTCAGTTAAGACAAAATATGCTATTCGTCTTAAATGTTAGTAAGTATAGTGTCATAAGATCGCCATACATACGTCTGTTTATTAGGGTCGTCTTATTTCTGTGTAAGCATCTGATCTATACAAGCTAAAATGTACCGCCCCTTTGTAAACTATGATTACATGGAGTACCTATTATCTCACGTTGTCCAAAATCATGACTGTCCTTTGATATTTTGTAAGTCATTTGGTTTACATATTCTGTTTGCTGAAGCTTTCATAGATGAAAAGGCATTAGCAACATCAACACCTTGCCCTCAGCATGTCATTCTTACCCCTATGCTAAGCTAGTCTGATTTGCAGGGGGCTAAGTTGCCCGGTGCAATCTTGCAAGGCGCAAATCTTCAGCGAGCCTACTTGAGAGAAGTTGATCTGCGTGAAACTGTATGTTGTCCTGTTTGCTGTTAAGTGTTTTACCTCAATAGTGAATATTCACTTCACACATGATTTGAACTATTTACTTTACTTGTTTTGCAAATACAAAGGAATAGATTCCCTATATGGAATTATAAAGCACAAAGTATTTCACATATTTCTGTGCAAGTCCTGCTATTGATGTCATCACACCACACACACACAAAACTCTATCTTAAACTATGTCTGCTTTGGTAACAGGATTTAACTGGTGCTAAGCTTGGAGGAGCAAATCTGCTTGGAGCTATCAGATAGCACAAGAGAGGCTCATGCCATGTACCCTTTACAAACTGAACTGGTACCTGCAATGTGCTTGCAGTATGTGATCACAGCGGGGAAGAGCAGTACATCAGAAAAATATCAAAGGACTCAAATATGTGCCAATGGCGTGCGGTGTGCCAAAGAACATACGAACTGGGGGTAAATAGCTTGTTGCTGTGGGTTTTGGATATATGCCTCAGTGTTGATTGTTGTACATTTAATTGCTTCGTCGAACTCCTGTAGCCAAAATTCGGCAAGCCTGTGGCTAGTTAGGTATCAACGCCAAATCACCATTGCGCAGGCTTTCAAAATGTGCGAAGTTCCTGCTTATTGGTGTGCTGTTGTCGATAAACATATGTGAACGGTCGGCAGAGGCTATGGTGTGTGTCGTTTTTGGTTGGAGAGTAGAGAGCAAAGTACAGGTCATTACCTTTAACATCATGCATGTTCTTCCTATCATTTTAGTCATTGTTTACTCCAGTTTGTTTCAGGTACTCGCGTGGACAGAACATTCACGTTTCCACACATACGCCGAGGGAAACTTTGGCAATCAGACCATTCCTGTTGGAGAACAGGCATGTGTAGTAAGACTATATTTAAACATTTTTCAGGCGGCTCTGTCCCCAAATATCTCTAACAACTACCAAGGTGAATGCTTGCGAGGCCAACGGTGGCCTTGTCTGCTAGCGGACGTTTCAGCTGACGGACCAATCAACCTTTCAACAAGGATAATGCGATGGCGAGGAGCATTGCGCACCATCCTGCTCCGGTCCATTGTGAAGCCATCCGACCGGCAGAAGGAACCATTGCCTTCTCCGGGACGTTTTTGCCATGGCGACCTTCAGGAACTTACCGTTGCTTTCTCTCTGTTTTTTTTCTCTTCTTCAATGGAGGTTAACCTCAAATTTTTATCACTTCACCTTGTGGTAGCTCGATGAGAGGTTAAATCCACTTTCTTCATGTGCAAAGTCCATAAAAGCCCCTAGGTCATAACCCTCATGTTTGTGTTTGGATTGACTAAAAGTGTTCAAATGGTCATCTCCTCACAACCCGCATGGAGAGGATATTCCAACAAGATGCAGCGCTTGCACTGAAATTCCAAATCTATCACCAACAGTATAATTTTCACTACTTTGGAAAAGCATGCAAGTAATCTACCCTATGGATATGGTAATAAAAAATCTTGAAATTTGTAAGTAATATCAGCGGCCTCCTGTCAGTTGAGATGCAGAAACGAGAGTATGGATTGCTGGCTTGAAGGTTGCGACCTCCATTTTTGACGGAAGACATGGCAACGGCGCCTCGAATTGCAGCACATTCATTGCCTGTTTAATGGAGGGTCTGAGGCTGCGGTCAGGTTGCGCACACCAAAGCCCGACGATGATAACACACTCCATCTCATGGTCTTTGTACTCTTGGCCAAGACGCACATCAGCAACGTCAAGGGTCCTTCCACCAGCCCAAGAATCCCAGACCCATTGCACAAGATGTATCACATCACCGGATTCTTCTCGAGACACCGCAGGCCGCATTCCACAAACGATCTCTAGTATGGCAACACCAAAGCTGTAGACATCGGACTCCACACCGGTTCTCCCAGTGACCACACACTCAGGGTCCATGTAACCCATAGTTCCAGCAAGGCAGGTAGTGTAAGGTCCTTGTCCGTGGTTGACGAGCCTCGCCAACCCAAAATCGCCGAGCTTGGTGTCGAACGATGCGCCTGGCATAATATTGCTTGGTTTGATGTCCCGGTGCAGAACACATTGCTCCCAGTCCCGATGCAAGTATACAAGTGCCGAGCCAAGTCCGAGTATAATCTTGTACCTATATGAAATGTGAGAGCCACTAAATTAATAGGGATCTCTTGTGAGGCAAGATCTAAAGTAAAGTGTCAATTTGGGATACATGACACGTTTGAATACTTACCTGACTGTCCAGGGTAGTATGTTTTTAGAATTGTATAGATGAGTATCAAGGCTTCCATTGGGCATCAACTCATAGACGAGGAGAAGCTCTCCGCCACCATGACACCAGCCAATGAGCTGCACGAGGTTTCGGTGCCGAAGCCGGGTTATGATCCTCACCTCAGAGATGTACTCTTTTTTCCCCTGCTTCGAGCCCCTGGACACTCTCTTGATAGCAACCTCAAGGTTCGATTCTTTGAGAAATCCTCTATACACGGAGCCAAAGCCACCTTCCCCGAGTTTCTTGTCGTCCGAGAAGTTGTCCGTTGCGATGGACAACTCCTTGTACCGAAACCTCTTTGGGCCAGTCCCTTTCTCAAAATCGTCCTCTATGCTCAGTAAATCGTCCGGGAGCATATCTTTCTCATAGATCTTAACTTGGTTTCTCCATCGACGTACAAGGAACGAGATCAACAAGACAGTAACGATGAAGCATGCAGAACCGAAACCGAAAGACAGCTTGATCACAAGTCCTGTTCAGAATTAGGATAAATCGATCATTTTGTATTGAGTACATGCGAGAGCTTCGAAAAGTACAAATTACATGTAACCAGATCACGAGAGCATGACTTACTTCCTGGCGATGGAGACGTGGGCGGCCGCACAGGTACAGGCTGTGTGGGCGGCGGCGGCGGCAGCGCAGGTAGAGGCGGCGCGGTGATCTTGATTGTACCGAGCTGGTATCTCAGGTAGCAGCTGAACCCCTTGATGCCAATTCCGCTGCTGTCGTTCTGGACCAGTTGCGACACCAAATGAGTGTAGGCGGAGATGTTAGAGATATACGTCGGTTAGGTTTAAGGATAGATTAGGTAGAGATATTACTTGTCTTCTACTCCAAGTCTACTACCTGTACGTCTATATATACTCGCCCCCGAGGCTCAATAAAATATCCATCATATTCCGCCATACCTCTCTCCCTCTACCCTTCAACATGGTATCAGAGCGGCGCCGAACCTTGACCTAGCCGCCGCCCCGCTTCCGCACCGCGCCGCCCCCGGGGAGGTCGATCTCCATGATCTCCGCCGGGGGCCGCGCCGCCCGTATTAGGGTTCGTCCGCCGATCGGTTGATCGGCTGCCCTACGTCTTTTTCTCGCCGGTCGCTTGACCGGCGTTTTCTTTTTGGTTTACCGATCTTAGATCGGATTGCGTCGCCCACCGCCGCCGTCACCACGCGCCTCTACTCCAACCTCGGCGTCGATCTCGCACCGGCGGCCACCCATACGCCGGCTATCGCGGCCGACGCGCTGGCGCCATCGCCGCTTCGGTCGGCTCTTGCCGGCTGTCGCGGTCCCTCGGTCGGCTGCGGCGCCTACCTCCATAGGCTGTCGCGGTCGTCTCGCCGGCGCCAACTCCGCACCGGTCGGCTCGCCTTCACCAACCGCGCGACAACGTCGGACGCGTCGTCCGAGGGACGCCTCGGTACATCACTGCCGACTCCATGCCTGCGCGGTCTCCATCGCCGGTCCATCTTCGCCGTCATCGCCAGGGACTTCACCGACAACGACGCCACGGGTTCCGATCTGTGTGCCGTCGTCTAGGACTTGGCGCGTACAGCGCCGCCGTCGGTCTGATCAACCGATCTGGCGCTCATCTCTGCCAAGTACGTCCCCGAGCACGCGCCTACCACCGTTTGCGCATCGGGCTACCGCTGCGTCGCCCCTTCGGGCCGTAGCGTCGCCGCCTTTGGTCCCCGCCGCCGGCTACCAACGTGCCTTCTCTGGCATGTACGTCACTGGTGGTTCTCACGCCGCTGCACGCGGTCATCGCCGTCACCTCGCGAGGACGTCGCTGGCTTCAACCGCGCCACCTCCCTCGGCGTGGGTTGTCGCCGTCCGCGCATGGTCTTCGTCGCGCCGCTGGGTTCTTCCTCGCCTACTTCGAGTACCGCCGCCGCATCTCCATAGGTAACCTGCATGGCCCTCCTGGCCGTCGCAGGTCCCGCCGACTACCTCTTCGCCTGTCTAGGCATCCAGCATGGCCACTTTTGGTCGTTGCTGGTTCGCCGCCTTCTACGTCTATGTCCAGCACGACTTCATCGTCAGCGTCATCGCCTTGTTCATAACCACACCTGCTCGTCTACTCCGACAACCGCGGACTGCATCGGCACCCTCTCTTGGCCGCTCTGCGCCTCGCAACCGTCGTGGAGGCCTTCTCTGCTAGTCTCCTCTCCGACATGGCGTGAAGTTGTTCCAACTGGTCCCGTTCTTCGCACGCCCGGTACTGGCAACACCGGCGCGTGCATTCGTCCCCGACGCGCTCCCGAGTCTGGCAAGCTTGGTCGCAGCGCCTCGTCCCCGTGTTCGTCTTCGCGTACTCAGTTTTGGCACAACCGGAGTATGCCTTCGTCCCCGACGTGCGCCTGGTTCTGGCACAGCCATGGCCGCACCTCGTCCTCGACGGCTCGGACTGCATCGACTTCGGCATCGCTCTCCCCGACGACTGCCTCGACGCGTCTCCGTCCTTCTACGGCGCCCTACGCGCCTGCGGCTTCATCTGCGTGTACCTCTGAAGGAAATATGCCCTAGAGGCAATAATAATATTGTTATCATCATATTTCTTGTTCATGATAATGTTTATATCCCATGCTAGAATTGTATTAAGCGGAAACATTAATACTTGTGTGGTTTATGAACAACACCGTGTCCCTAGTATGCCTCTACTAGACTAGCTCATTGATTAATGATGGTTAAGGTTTCCTAACCATAGACATGAGTTGTCAATTAATAATGAGGTCATGTCATTAGGAGAATGATGTGATGGACAGACCCAAATAAAGCAGAGCAATTAGATCGTGTCATCGTGTTCATCTTTGCGAAGCTTTTCCTATGTCAAGTATTGTATTCCTTAGACCATGAGATAATACAACTCCCTAGTATCGGAAGAAAGCTTTGAAGTCATCAAACGTCATCCTATGTGAGGGTGATAATAAAGGTGTCTCTCAGGTGATCGGAAAGTACTTGTTGGGTTGTATGTATCAAGATGGAATTTGTCCCTCCCGAGTCGGAGAGATATACTTCGGGCCCACTCGGTAATCGATATCAATACCGCTTGCAAGCATGTGGTTAAGGAGTTAATCACAAAGTGATATCGGATTACGGAACGAGTAAAGTACTTGCTGTGAACGAGATTGAACAAGGTATGGCGATACCGACGATCAAATCTCGGGCGAGTAAAATATCGTGTGACGAAGGGAATACATATACGGGATTAATTGAATCCTGACATCGTGGTTCATCCGATATGATCATCGATGAATATGTGGGAGTCAATATGGGTTTCCAGATCCCGCTATTGATTATTGATAGAAGATCATGTCTGCATATTCTCGAACCCGTAGGGTCACACACTTAGCGTGCATCGACGCTAGGATATAATAGATAATTGGTTTATGAGTTTTAGTTCGGAGTCTCGGATGAGATCCAGGACGTCACGAGAGGTTCCGGAATGGTCCGGAGAATAAGATTCATATAAAGGAAAGCAGTTTTTGGATTCCGGAAAGGTTTCGGAGTTTATCGGTATTGTACCGGAAGGTTCTAGAAGGTTCCGGAGTGGGACCAACGTGGGCCCACTTGACGGAGGCCTGCGTGGGCCTAAGGGGAAGTGCCCTGGCCGCCCTGGGCCAGGCGCACAAGGCCCCTAAGGCCCAGCCGGCCAGCCCAAGGGGAAACCCTAAGGGAGTCTTCAAAGAAGGAAGGGGGGGGGGAACTTGCCCCCCACTCTTCCTACTCCAAGTCGGCTAGGGTTTGGGGAGAGGCCAAGCTGGCCTTGGCCGGCCACCCCTCTATATATAGGGGGGCAAGGGCGCAGCCCTCTCTCACCCCTTAACCCAAACCCTAGCCGCCAACTGCTGCCCTCCCTCTCTCTATCTCGCGACTGCGCGTAGGCGAAGCCCTGCTGCAGAAACTCTCCACCATAAGCACCACGCCGTCATGCTGCTGATCCAATCTATCTCTTCACCATACTTGCTGGACCAAGGAAGGAGGAGACGTTGTTGCACCGCACGTGTGCAACTCTCGGAGGCGCCGCCACTTGCGGCGTAGGATCGGATCGGATCGCGAGGAGGAGACGGCGAGTACGACTACGTCAACCACGTTCTATTGAACGTTTCCGCTGTGCGAATCTTCAAGGGTATGAAGATCTCATCTACCTCTCTCGTTGATTACATCTCCCAGATTAGATCTTGGCTTTCTTGTTCGCATCCGTAGGAAATTTTTTGATTTACTATGCTGCGAAACCCTTCAGTGGTATCAGAGCTAGATCTATGCGTAGATGTGTTTCACGAGTAGAACGCAACATGCTTGTTGCGGGCGTTGATGTTTTCTGTTGCAAACCTCTTGTTGTGTATTTCTTATGGCGCGGTATAGTGAGATCGAAGCGGTCCAGGCCAACTTTACGCGACCGCGTTCGCGAGACCGGCTCCGCACTTGACGTGTGGCTTGTTCCACACATGCGGCTGGTGGATGCCAGTTTCTCTCACTATAGTAGTCATGGAATTTACATCGGATGTTAGCAACCATAATATCACCGTTGTGGCTTTTCGTAGGTAAGAATCGTTCTTAGCTTGCTACTCCCATAAGCCACGTAAAACATGCAACAACAAAGTAGAGGCGTCTAACTTGTTTTTGCAGGGAGTGTTTTGTGATATGGTATGGCCCAAGACATGATGAGTATGAATTGAGTTGTATGCAATGATCATGTTTTGTAATCTTTCACGACTTGCATGTCGATGAGTTCACAACCGGCAGGAGCCATATGGTTGTCTTTATAATTATGTATGACCTGCGTGTCAACTTCTTATACGCCATGTAATAGCTTTACTTTATCGCTAAGTAGTTAGCAATAGTTGTAGTTGCTATTCGTGGTGGAGGCAATCATGGTGGAGTGATGGAGATCATGCCGGTGCGCACAAGATGGAGATCATGGCGCGGAGATTGGCTATACCATGTCACATAAAATTATATGCATGTGATGTTTATCCTTTTATGTATCTTATTATGCTTAGATCGCGACGGTAGCATTATAAGATGATTCCTCACTTAAAGATCAAGATAAAATTGTGTTCTCCCCTCGTATGCGCCGTTGCGAAAGTTCGTCGTGTTCAAGCATCTCGTGATGATCGGGTGCTATAAACTCTACGTCCACATACAACGGGTGCAAGCCAGTATTTGCACATGCGGAGATACTTGGGTTTGACTTGACGAGCCTAGCATGTACAGACATGGCCTCGAAACACACGGACCGAAAGGTCAAGCATGAGTCATATGGATGATATGATCAACATGTTGATGTTCACCATTAAAGCTACATCATTCACGTGATGATCGGTCTCGGTGTAGTGAATTTGGATCATGCTTCACTAAACAACTTTGAGGAATGTTGAATTTAGTGGGAGTTCATTAGTAATTTGATTAACTTGAACTAATTATCTTGAACTAAATCTTGTTGTATTTGCATAAGTCATTGTAGTCTTTGGCACCGTTTCCCACCGACACTTAGCTTAATTGAGTTAAAAGAACTATAGAATTCTGGATAATCACTTTTCGGTCTAGTGCCGTTTAGTTAGAATGTCAAGACTAAAGATTAAGTCCTATTGCAAACTTTAGCAAACCTTGCTTGCTCCATACGATTTAATAAATTGTATTGATCTAAGAGCAACGATTCAAATTTAGTATCTAAAGATCATATGTTTGCCTTCATGATAAATTGATCTTCAAAATTGTTTGAGAATCAAAGTGATCATCGAGCTGAAAGAATTGTTTCAGAAACAAATAAGAAGTGAAAGATATTTGATATCTAAGACTTTGATTGTTTGCAAAATGATGAAGTATAATTTAGTAAAAGAACATATGCTCATATTGTATGACTATATGCGAAGATTGAAGATGCTAGGCGTCCTGATCACCCAAAAGTTTGGGAACTAATATTATACTTGCATTCATCCTTATAAGCTATAGTAGTTTCATCATGAAAGTTGTCATGATAAGATGAATGAAAAGGTACCGGCTAAATTGTTTTGCCATATCAAAAGAATACTAAAGAATGGAATCGGGAAGAATACCAATCATATGATGATGGCGATCCACTTCAAAGTGCAAAATCCAAGGCTATTAGTATTTGACTAACATCCTTTGGACTATGTGTCAAATGATTGATGCCACTATTGATGTCGATAGATTCTTCTAAAAGGAGAGGAAATGCTAAATAGGATCTGCAAAATTATTTGGTAGAAAAAGGAAAAGACTGGAATTGTCCAGCTCAGGTATATAAATGATATACATGTTATAGATGTATTCTTTGCTAGTACATAATGTAATTCTTGGGTATTGGATACTAGATTGTTGGTATGAAATGTCATACAAAGCAACAATACAAGAACTACGATGGCCTAAGTAACTAGCAAAAGAATGTGGTAACAATGCGCATCGAGAAACAAATAAATGTGTTATTGTGTTTTCCCGTCGGCATAAAACCTAGCCTTCTAGATTTGTTAAGAACTTAATAATTGCTATTTTGTTCTGGTATTATGAGAGCAATGGTTGTTCAAATATTACCGTCTTCCATAGTCGATGGATAGATTATTATAAATCTTGTTGGTGAAATAGACATTTATAACACTGATGCTAAAGGTCGCAAGACAAAACAAATTTCACTTATATGACACCACCGTTTAAGTCATATTGGAAACAAAACATGAAAGAAATTCTATATTGATAGATTTCGAGTCATTTGATTTTGAATTGATTGACGCTTGTGAGATTTTTCCTAAAGATGATTAAACTCTGTTTATGGGCCATGGACAGAACAAGCGACTAACTAAACGGAGATCATACATGTTGATGTATGTAGTCCATAGTGTGAAGTCGATCATGGTGTATTTTCTATTTCATCAATGACTCGAATAGATGTATGGTATATCTGCTTGATGAGATAGAAGTATGAAATAATTGAAATTGTTCAATTTATGAAGTGGAAATTATTGTAACAAGAAAATTTAAGTTTTTATGATTGGATCATAAAGAAGAATATTTATGAGTTACAAGTTTAGCAAGCATCTAAGAGTTAGAGGAATTGTTCCACAAACTTGCATCATGATAAACACCATAAGAGTATGGAGTTTTCGATGGATGTAATCAAACCTTGTTTGACATGGTTAGATCAATGATGAAATAAACTACCAATATAATTTGTGGATTATGCTTTAGAGACTACCGCTTTTCACTGAATAGAGTGCCATCATAATCTACTGAAATGACACCATACAAGTTATAGTTGTCTTTTCTTGAATTTTGGTATGCAAGGCATATGTGTAAAATGTTTACAACCAAAATTGGATTAGTAAGTCTTTGTAGGTTATCCCAAAGAATGTCGATGGGTGTTTCTTCTGCCATAAACCCAATTAAAGGTGATTGTCACTGAAAGAAGTGAACTTCTTATGAAGGAGTTTTTCGCGAAAGGTTTAAGTGGGAGGAAGATAGAACTTGATGAGGTTATTGAATCTGAGCAAGATGATCAAAGTAGCGCAGCACCAGAATATGTTCTGGAAGCGGCAACTGCATTCATAGATCACACGTCTACAATATGTTGTAGTCACGACATCAAAGTTCCTATTTAACCAAGTTGGTCGTAATCAAATAGCAAGATTTGAGGACGAGATATTATTAGATAATAGTAACCAACAATATACAAAGAAGCGATGATGGGCCCTGACTTCGTCATATGAATTATTCTAGCAACAATTACATATAGAGATATGTTAGTTGAATAAACGAAACAACGTTCCTCTACCGGAATGCACACCAAGGACGTGTACCTGACACGACCCAATGGGTTTTGTTGATTCAAAGGTTGCTAGATATGTATGCAAACTTCTATGGTAGAAGTAAGCATAGCGAAGTTGGAATCTTCAATGATGAAAATATTAAAGTGTTAATTTCATCAAGATATTTGGAGATGCTTGTATTTACAAGAAAGTAAGTGGGAGCGCTAAGACATATTTCTAATGCTTTATGTAGATGACATATCGTTCATTGGAAATTATGTGTTTTTCTTGATATTGTTAAGTTTTTCATTATAATTGGATTTTTGATGAAAGACTTAGGCAAAACCAGAATATTGAGCATCAATGTCTATACAGATAGATTGAGGCACTAATATAGTTTTGCCAGAGTACATAGATAAAATATTGAATTTGTTCAATATGGAAACAATAAGAATGGTTCTTGTTGCATGGAAGAGGTTGGAGCATGAATCAATTGTTTTGACACTTGATGAGTGAAACCGCAAGAATGATTTTATCAATCTTGTATACCATGATATGTAGATCCAGATATGTCTGATGCTCTAAAAGGTTACGAGCATTCATATGATGATTGTTGGACAATAGTAAGATATTCTTATGTACTTTAGAAGAACTAAGAATATGTTCTGTATGCAAAAGTGACAAATGGTTCATTGCAATGTGTTACATTGGCTTTGTCACATATACAGTTAAAATTTTATCTCAATTTTTAAAGCTATTTGTTTTGAGTAAGAAGGTGGCACAATAAGATGGAAGAAAGTTCCATGATAACTTAGATGAGTTCCAATGTTAACATTGTGGCGGATACTGCAACGAGGGCTAAGTATATAATTGCTTTAGAAGCGGCATAAAAGATGCAAAGTAGATAGTGATAATCCAACTTATTTGTGGCACTGTCGTCTAGGTCATATTGGCATAAAATGCATAAAGAAACTCCATTCTGATGGACTTTTGGAGTCTCTTGATTTTGAATCATTTGACATGTGCGAGCCATGCCTCATGGGCAAGATGATCAAAACCCTGTTCTCCGGAATAATGGAGCGAGCAACGGACTTATTGGAAATCATACATACCGATGTGTGCGGACCAATGAGTATTTCGACGCACGGTGGATATCGCTATTTTTAAAAGTGTGCTAGTACTATGTAGTTCTATTGTAT
The DNA here is from genome assembly GCA_007115705.1 of Dactylis glomerata. NCBI lineage: Eukaryota > Viridiplantae > Streptophyta > Magnoliopsida > Poales > Poaceae > Dactylis > Dactylis glomerata. The sequence goes on along the minus strand of QXEO01000531.1, from coordinate 1,505,063 downwards.
GACAATAGTGACAACATAGTCTCGGCCAAGATACAAAGGTCTCACCAGAAGACCAAATTTATACGATGCCATCTCATGTCAAGATGAGTAATGCGTGATGACGCAAAAGATATGCAAATACAAACGGACCTGAAAGTGTCAGACCCGTAGATAAGGTTTACCACGTGCAACGCGTATGAGTAACACCGGAATGCCATAGGTGTTGAATGCGCAAGTATTAACTAGATTATTGACTCTAGTGCAAGTGGGAGACTGAAGGAAATATGCCCTAGAGGCAATAATAATATTGTTATTATCATATTTCTTGTTCATGATAATGTTTATATCCCATGCTAGAATTGTATTAAGCGGAAACATTAATACTTGTGTGGTTTATGAACAACACCGTGTCCCTAGTATGCCTCTACTAGACTAGCTCATTGATTAATGATGGTTAAGGTTTCCTAACCATAGACATGAGTTGTCGATTAATAATGAGGTCATGTCATTAGGAGAATGATGTGATGGACAGACCCAAATAAAGCAGAGCAATTAGATCGTGTCATCGTGTTCATCTTTGCGAAGCTTTTCCTATGTCAAGTATTGTATTCCTTAGACCATGAGATAATACAACTCCCTAGTATCGGAAGAAAGCTTTGAAGTCATCAAACGTCATCCTATGTGAGGGTGATAATAAAGGTGTCTCTCAGGTGATCGGAAAGTACTTGTTGGGTTGTATGTATCGAGATGGAATTTGTCCCTCCCGAGTCGGAGAGATATACTTCGGGCCCACTCGGTAATCGATATCAATACCGCTTGCAAGCATGTGGTTAAGGAGTTAATCACAAAGTGATATCGGATTACGGAACGAGTAAAGTACTTGCTGTGAACGAGATTGAACAAGGTATGGCGATACCGACGATCAAATCTCGGGCGAGTAAAATATCGTGTGACGAAGGGAATACATATACGGGATTAATTGAATCCTGACATCGTGGTTCATCCGATATGATCATCGATGAATATGTGGGAGTCAATATGGGTTTCCAGATCCCGCTATTGATTATTGATAGAAGATCATGTCTGCATATTCTCGAACCCGTAGGGTCACACACTTAACGTGCATCGACGCTCGGATAGAATGGATAATTGGTTTATGAGTTTTAGTTCGGAGTCTCGGATGAGATCCAGGACGTCACGAGAGGTTCCGGAATGGTCCGGAGAATAAGATTCATATAAAGGAAAGCAGTTTTTGGATTCCGGAAAGGTTTCGGAGTTTATCGGTATTGTACCGGAAGGTTCTAGAAGGTTCCGGAGTGGGACCAACGTGGGCCCACTTGACGGAGGCCTGCGTGGGCCTAAGGGGAAGTGCCCTGGCCGCCCTGGGCCAGGCGCACAAGGCCCCTAAGGCCCAGCCGGCCAGCCCAAGGGGAAACCCTAAGGGAGTCTTCAAAGAAGGAAGGGGGGGGGGGGAACTTGCCCCCCACTCTTCCTACTCCAAGTCGGCTAGGGTTTGGGGAGAGGCCAAGCTGGCCTTGGCCGGCCACCCCTCTATATATAGGGGGGCAAGGGCGCAGCCCTCTCTCACCCCTTAACCCAAACCCTAGCCGCCAACTGCTGCCCTCCCTCTCTCTATCTCGCGACTGCGCGTAGGCGAAGCCCTGCTGCAGAAACTCTCCACCATAAGCACCACGCCGTCGTGCTGCTGATCCAATCTATCTCTTCACCATACTTGCTGGACCAAGGAAGGAGGAGACGTCGTTGCACCGCACGTGTGCAACTCTCGGAGGCGCCGCCACTTGCGGCGTAGGATCGGATCGGATCGCGAGGAGGAGACGGCGAGTACGACTACGTCAACCACGTTCTATTGAACGTTTCCGCTGTGCGAATCTTCAAGGGTATGAAGATCTCATCTACCTCTCTCGTTGATTACATCTCCCAGATTAGATCTTGGCTTTCTTGTTCGCATCCGTAGGAAATTTTTTGATTTACTATGCTGCGAAACCCTTCAACCTCGTCATCGGCACTCGCCACGACATCGACCACGGCGACCCCTAGCACGGCTACCTCGACCAAGGTTGCAGCACCCACCGCTCTCGGCTTCCTCGACATCGGCACAAGGGCTACCACCTCGCCTGAGCACTCGTCGGCTTCCTCTCCAGTCCAAGCATCCGCGCCGCGACATCGACCACGACGCTCCCGCTCTGACTGCGGGGGGGTGTCAGCCTTCTGGGTCTACTTCGGTTTATCTCCAGTCTGACCGTCCACGTCGTTCATGTTGTTCACGACGCTCCCGCTACGACTGCGGGGGGGTGTTAGAGATATATGTCGGTTAGGTTTAAGGATAGATTAGGTAGAGATATTACTTGTCTTCTACTCCAAGTCTACTACCTGTACGTCTATATATACTCGCCCCCGAGGCTCAATAAAACATCCATCATATTCCGCCATACCTCTCTCCCTCTACCCTTCAACCGGAGAGACACCTGCTGCACTCACTTGGCGCCAGGTCTCGCGTGCACTGCGCCAGCCCGCTTATCACGTCCGTGCCCAGCACTGTGTCCGTGTACGGCAGGCTGTAGTTGTAGAATCGGTTAGGCCAGTCTCCGGCCTTGTGCACGAGTTCTTCAATCAGGTCCGACCTCACGGCGATCATGGTTTCCCTGTCCGTGGCGTTGGGATGCCCTGGCTGCATAAAGACGTTGGTATCGCGATTGGCGCTGTAGCTGAAGTCGGCAACGGCGAAGAAGCGCGTGTCCGAGTAGCGGAGCAGGCAGGCGTCGTAGTTGAAGATGACACTCCGGCTGCCCGGGCACAGTCTCATATTCCAGTCCGGCGCCCCGGCGAGGCAGTCCAGGCACTCCGTCGCGTTGCGATCGGCGTAGCACATGATGAGGCCGAAAACCTGGTCGCCGCCGGTGCCGACGGTGCTTGTGTTGAACCAGCCGGATGTTGCAGCCGCTCCGGAGATGGTGACGAGTAGCTCGTCAAGGTTCTTCTTAAACTGGCTGCTCTCGACGTAGTTGTCTGTTGCCGAGCACTCCCCCGTGGACTGCGGCAGGAACCGGCGGCCATGACAAACTGCCGCGCCGCAGAGCAGGGCAACGACGGCGAGAAGGAGACGTACAAGGTGGGATGCCATGCAAGGAGCCAAGGACATTGGCGGCCAGCGACGCTGTTTTGCCCAGATCTTATCTGGTTACTACTCTCTGACTACCGAGAACTAGTCAGTATACACTTCACATCTCTGCCCGGCCTCTTGATGCTGACATACAGATTTTCCTCAAGAGTTTGTTTAATTCAGTTAATACATCCAAGAGGGCTAATATGGGTGTCGTTTTCATATAGTACACACACTAGAAGGAGGAGGGGTTATCGTCCCCTCTCCGGGGAAGCAGTTTGGAATTCGTACCATGCCGAATGTCAATTATTTTCGAGAATGTAATTGCAGGCCGGCCTACTTTTAGCTTTTGACCAAGTCTAGGTTTTCAGGAGATATAAAAATTGGCACGTCTCAGTTTGGAGCTTCACGAGCAACCTGTTTTTCATTGTCGGATGTACGTTGAGAGTATAGATAAGACCAGCACTTGCCATAGATGCAACGCAGTTTTTCCCCATAGGGTTGGACCCCTTGGTCTTATCCAACGACCACGAGTGCGTCAAGATGCGTGCAAGCATATTTACATCCACAACCTTGACAATGTCCACTTCTTGCCCCCTATAGGAACGAAGGTGTACACGGACACCTTCTCTCTCCAAGGAGCCCACCCGATTCCCTCTTATCCTCTCTCCAGCCCGGCCTCCTTTAGCTCCACACGAGCTCCTCTTCTACCTTCTCCCCGGCGGCCGCAAGGTCGGCTGATCTCGCCGGATCCGACCTCCACGAGCCGAGCCACCATCAGATCCGGTCATCCCCAATCGGTTAGTGGTGCGTGGCTCATTGCCACCGGCGGGAGGGAAGAGAGGCCACAGGATTTGCTTTCTGAACTTGATTTGCTTGATTTCTAATTCCTTTTTCTTTTTTCTAAGCTTGATTTGCTTGATTTCTGATTCGTAATGTATTCTAGCTTTTCTTGGTTCTCGGTTCTGTTTTGGTTCGTTTTCCTTTGCATGCAGTAGCCCATATCGAATTACGGATCTGTACTAATTGATCTTCATACCCTCCACAAAAAATTTCCTAATTAGTAGCATTTTCTTTTGGATTTTCCCCCTACGTTCTCTGAATATATTCTACATGGAAGGGGAGAAATTGACGGATTTTCTTCCTCTTTTCCCTCTTATGTTCTCTGAATACCTTTCCCGAATTGGTGTACAAAAAAATAACAATGAATGGATTTTCTTCCCTAATAATCTGCTAACCAAGGAATCTCAATTTTCTCTCCTATTAATTTGTTAATCAAGTAATCTATTTTTTTTTTCCTCCAGACCGAAATGGATGGTTCCTATAATGAATTCTGGTCGGAAAAAATGCTCCAGATGGCTAGATCATTTGTATGTATGGAGAAAAAATTGGGTTGGTCAGGAATAATGTGTTCGATCAAGAACTTGTTATGTACATATGTAAATTAAGTAGATAACAAGAGGCGCGTTCTGCAAATGTTGAGGGACTTATTGATGCAAACTTTGTTAGATTCCAGGACGTTTTTACAAAATATCAGCACCAATCTTAAAGCTGCTGAGCATAATGAATGGGTGTGATAAGACCTAGACGTCCATAAGTATGTGGTGTTGCGTTATAATTATATGCACTCTTGTAAGAGAGAGCAACACGTCCAAATTTCTTACATCATCCTAACCGCATCGCCTTTGACTGGTCAAAATCACCACCTCTCACGGTTTTGCCACCCATCAAACGACGCATATGATCGCCCGAGTAAGCTTGCAATTTGCAAACCCACCTGGTTGTGGTACGAAGGAGAGATCCTAGGAGTGACTGCGCTCTTCACAGGTGGATTAACAAAGTTAAACTTTGCAAAGTTTAATCAGGAATATAAGAAAATCAGCATTTATAATACCAAATGCTTATAATATGTAGAAAATAGTTTATAAAGATTCTAATACAACAGATTTTATATTGTAGATTTCATTTTTTTAGTCAAACTTTGTAAGGTTTGACTTTGAATGAACATGGAACACGAGGTAAACCTCGAATGCGAGGTTATTTTTTGAAATTTCTCTCCTTGGTTTCTCTCTTTGTTTTGTTTCTCTTCTTCATGGAGGTTAACGGGATTTTCGTGCAAAGTATGAAAATGATACTCGGTCATCCCCTCATTGTTTGTGGCCTTCTGCACACCTGTTTCGGTTGACTAAAAGTTTTTAAATGATCATCTCCTAACAACCCACATGAAAAGGATAAAAGCACTGGCTGCACTGAAATTTTAAATCTATCACCAATAGTACAATTTTCACTAGTTTAAAAAAGCATGCAAGTACCCTACCTATGAACATCGTAATAATTCTTTTTTTCTTCAAAATTTTCAAGTAATATCAGCGGCCTCCTGTGAGTTGGGATGCAGAAACGAGAGTATGGATTGTTGGCTTGAACGTTGCGACCTCCATCTTTGACGGAAGACATGGCAGCGGCGCCTCGAACTGCAGCACATGCATTGCCTGCTTAATGGAGGGTCTCAGGCTGCGGTCAGGACATGCACACCAAAGCCCGACAACGATCGCACACTCCATCTCACGGTTGTCGTACTCTTGGCCGAGCCGCACATCAGCAATGTCAAGGGTCCTTCCAGCAGCCCATGAATCCCAGACCCATTGCACAAGATGTATCACATCCTCGGATTCTTCCAGAGACACTGCAGGCCGCCTTCCACAAACGATCTCTAGTAAGACAACACCAAAGCTGTAGACATCGGACTCGACACTAGTTCTCCCAGTGACCACACACTCAGGGTCTATGTAACCCATAGTTCCAGCAAGACCAGTAGTGTATGGTCCTTGTCCGTGGTTGACGAGCCTCGCCAACCCAAAATCGCCGAGCTTGGTGCTGAATGATGCATCTAGCATTATATTGCTTGGCTTAATGTCCCGGTGCAGAACACATTGCTCCCATTCCTGATGTAGATAGACAAGTGCCGAGCCGAGTCCGAGCATAACCTCATACCTGTATGAAAAATGAGTGAAACAAAAATACAAAATTGATAGGGATCACTCTGGAAAACAAGATCGGAAGCGAAGTGTTAATTTGGCATGCAGTGAAGATGAATGCTCACCTTCGTGTCCATGATAGTATGTTTTCAGAATTGTAAAGATGAGTGTCAAGACTTCCATTGGGCATCAACTCATAGACGAGGAGAAGCTCTCCGCCACCATGACACCACCCGATGAGCTGCACGAGGTTCCGATGCCGAAGCCGGCTTATGATCCTCACCTCAGAGACGTACTCCTTCTTTCCCTGCTTTGAGTCCTTAGACACTCTCTTGATAGCAACCTCAAGGTTGGATTCCTTGAGGAATCCTCTGTACACTGAGCCGAAGCCACCTTCCCCGAGCTTCTTGTCATCCAAGAAGTTGTCAGTTGCAATGGACAACTCCTTGTATCGAAATCGCTTTGGGCCAGTCCCTTTCTCGAAATCGTCTTCTATGCTCAGCAAATCGTCCTCATAGATCTTAGCCTGGTTTCTCCAACGACGTACAAGGAACCAGATTAACAATACAATAACGATGAAGAACGCAAAACCGACAGATAACCTGATCCCAAGCCCTGTTTAGAATTAGGATGAATCGATTATTTTGCATTACATGAGAGAGCCTCCAAAAGTCCAAATTATGTTACGATATCACGAGATCATGCAATTAGCTAGAGCAAGACTTACTTCCTGGCGTTGGAGACGTGGACGGCCGCACAGGCACAGGCTGCATTGGTGGCGGCATGGCCACCGTTGTCGGTTCCGGCGGCTTGGTGATCTTGATCGTACCGAGCTGGTACCTCAGGTAGCAGCTGAACCCCTTGATGCCACCTGCGCTGCTGTCGTTCTTGTACATTCGCGACACAATGTAAATGTAGTCGGAGATACACCTGTTGCACTCACTTGGCGCCAGGTCCGGCGTGCACTGCGCCAGCCCGCTTATGACGTCCGTGCCCAGCACCGTGTCCTTGTACGGCAGGCTATCGTTGTAGAGTCGCCCAGTGCCGTCTCCGGCCTTGTCCGCGAGCTTTTGCATCAGTTGCGACCTCACGGCGACCATGGTTTCCACGTCCGTGGCGTGGCCTTGGGGATACGGTGGCAGTAGCGAGACGTCGATGCTGCCGTCGGCGTCGTAGCTGAAGTCGGCGGCGGCGAAGAAGCGCGTGTCCGAGTAGCGGAGCAGGCAGGCGTCGTAGGCGCCACTCACGTTCCGGCTGCCCCGGCACAGTTCCATAGCCCGCTCCGGCGCCCCGTCGAGGCAGTCCAGGCACTCCGTCGCGTTGCGGTCGGCGTAGCACATGATGAGGCCGAAAACCTGGTCGCCGCCCGTGCCGACGGTGCTAGTGTTGAACCAGCCAGATGTTGCAGCCGCTGCAGAGATGGTGTGGAGGAGCTCGTCAAGGTTTTTCTTGAACTGGCTGCCGTCGGCGTAGTTGCCTTTTTTCGAGCACTCCGCCGAGCACACCACCAGGAGTTCGCGGCCCTGACAAAATGCGCAGAGCAGGACAACGACGGCGAGAAGGAGAAGTACAAGGTGGGATGCCATGCAGGGACGCTGTTTTCCCCAGCCTCTTGTTTGGTTACTGATCTCTACCCCCGGACTGAATGTGTATGCACTTCACATCATCACATGTGACATGTGTGCCCGGCCTCTTGATGCAGCTGGCTTGCAGTTTATTCTCAAAAGTTTGTTTCATCAAAGAGGCTAATATAGGTGTCGTTTTCATATAGTCCACACACTAGAAGGAGGAGGGGTACTCGTTATCGTCGCCTCTCCGGGATGCAGTTTGCACATCGTACCATGCCAAATGTCAATACTGTATTTCGAGGATGTAATTGCACGCCGGCAACATTTTTAGCTCTTGACCAAGTCTACATTTTCAGGAAATACAAAATTGGTACATCTCAGTTTTAAACTTAGCGAGCAATCTGTTTTTCATTGTCGGATGCAATTTAAGTATAGATAATGCTAGCCATACTGCTATTATCACTGGTAGAAAAAAGGCCTTCAATCCCGGTTTGTAAAGCCCATTAATCTCGGTTGTAGCAACCGGGACTAACAAAGCGGGACTAAAGTCCCGGTTGCTTACGAATCGAGACCAACGGGCCTCCACGTGGCCCAGGGCATGTGTTGCGGCTGGAGGACCTTTGGTTCCGGTTCGTAACACGGACCGGGACTAAAGGTCCATTCGGAATAAAATTGTATTTTTTGTTTCGGAATTTCTGTATTTTCTTCATTTCTCTATTATCTAATCATCTCTATTCTCATATCAAATTAGATATTTATGGCTCTCACTCCATATCTCATCTCTATTCTGTACTTGTGGTCCTCACTTCCCGGTCGGTCACCCATCCTTACACTGCTCCACCCTTAGCACGCTTAACTTCTCCATTCCTTCCCTACTAGCTTCCAAGACTACGATCGCGACTTGTTGATAATAGTATGCTACCAATTCTATTAACCTATACACTTTGGAAACATATAATATTACTTTTTAAAATTCCAAATAAATTCACAAATTAAGCAACATTGATTAAGTAATAATAAGCATGAATGAATTCCAAATAATTTTTATACATAATTTAATTATTAATTTTTAATAATTAAAATATTCAAAAAAGGCCAAAAAACTTGAAAAATCACAAATTCGAAAATTAATAGACTTTGTTAACCGAAACAAAGAGAGTACATTTTTCCAAACATATACTCATCCAACATTTTTCCAAACACATACTCATCCAACATTTTTCCAAACATACTCATCCAACATTTTTTCAAACACACTCATCCAACATTTTTTCAAACATATACTCATCCAACATGGCTCAAAGGGAGTACATTTTTCCAAACACATACTCATCCAACATTTTTCTAAACATAATCACCTAATAAACATTAAGTTTAAGACGATCAATATGGCTATTGTAGCCTTTTAGCTTCTAGAATCTCCTAGCAATCTCAAAGCCTAGGCGAGCGTCTAAAGCGGCATATAACATTTGGTTGAAGCTCAATGGAACTTTTTCCCAACCAAATATTAGTTTATCTTCTTCATCATCATCATCATCTTCTTCTTCTTCTTCTTCTTCTCCCTTCTTCTTGTACTTCTTCTTGTCCTTCTTCTTCTTGTCCTTCTTCTTGTCCCTCTTCTTATTCTCAAGATATGTCCCAATAGTAGCATTGGCCAAATCATAGAGACTCGGCGTTAGCTTGCTGGTGGGGTTTGGGACAATCTTTTGAAGATCGTACGCTGACGGAATAACAATTCCGTATGACCTCAGCTTGCGCAGATCATTGCTGATAGCCGCACCACAAAATTTGATGGTGGTGTCCTTCAAGAAGTTCTTGATTAGTTGCGGCACGCCATTGGCCTTACAAATCTGGAAGATCAATATCTCGGACGCCACCGAGAGTTAAAGGACGGCGGCACGCTGAGGGACCTCGTGAGTGGTGAACTCACAATCCAAGCCCACGCACTTGATCGGTGCGGCGTCGAGGAACCGTCGCTTGACGGCGCGGATCCACTTCTCCATCCTTGAAGCACGGAGAGTCTCCGTGATGGTGAAGTTCATCTCTTCAATGACGACGTAGTAGAGCCGAGATCTTGGCAGAAATTGCTCCTCCATTGAGAGGAAGAGAGAGAGCGCCGGCGGTGTGGTGATATATGCGTGGGAGATGTTTTTGGGGAAGAAGAAGATGAGAATGGTGTGTGCTTGAGATGATCAATAGTGTTATATATATAGTAGAGAGAGGGAGAGATGAGAGGACGTCGGCCGGTGATGTGTGAATGCGCAGTCGAGTTCCAAAATGATGCCGGCGGTTCCCGAGAGCATGATGATCCGAAGCGATCGCGTTAATGTCAATCGATCTCTAAAGCGTCGTCGTATAACTGGCGCGGGAAGGGCTGTTCGTTTGAACGGGCCATTGGTCCCGGCTCGTGGCACGAACCGGGACTAAAGGGTGCCCTTTAGTCCCGGTTTGAGCCACGAGCCAGGACTAAAGGCCAAAAGGCATTAGTCCCAGTTGGTGGCTGAAACCGGGACCGAATGGCCCATTTGAACCGGGACTAATGCCCCCTGGCCCACATTTTCAAATGAACCGGGACTGATGGACCCTTTAGCCGCGGATCGAATAGGTTGGGGACTAATGGGGGCGAATGGAATCCCTTTTTTCCACTAGTGTATCTTAGCTAGTATTTCGTACAATATATTCTAGGCCCACAAAACGCTAATAGCAAATTAAGAAAGAGAGGTAGAGTTAGAGTAACATAGGTGGATACCATATCATAACGTAGTAATAACAAAAAATGTTAAATAGATCTTATATTATTTTGTATTATAATTTTATAAATTATTAAATATAATAAGAGTATGATACTATAATATAATATCATTCATTATAGAGATAATATTATACATTAATATTATATACATACTGTTATATGATGCTATCCCCTATGACCACCACTTGCCATTGATGCATCAGTTACATGCATGCAGTACTCTTGTAAGAGAGCAACATGTTCAAATTTCTTGCATCATCCTGGCAGCATCCCTTTTGACAAGTCACAACCACCACCTTTCACAGTTTTACCACCCATCAAACGATGGATAAATAGTGATGGCCCGACCATCAGAGTACGCTTGCAAATCCACCTGGTTGTGATACGAAGCATTTAGTGCATTCTATCGAAATACCCATTTAGTGCATATTGCCCCATTTAGTGCATTCTATCGAAATACCCAATCTAGGAAAGTATGGACACAACTTTTACCCATTTTACTGCTTGGCTTGTTTTGTTAGATAAGGTCAACATGTTAGGTCGGTATGGCGCGAAAAAATATGTATAGATTGAAGGGCATCAGAGATGATCATGTCCATTCTTCTCTTCTCCACTTCTGTCATTCATGTTTTCATTCTGATACTGTTGAGCCTCAATCATCACTTGACAACTTGCCAATGGACATGCATAAAAAAGAGGACCCAAAGTTTCTAAAAGGGGTAATCTAAATAAAATTTGTACTAAATGGGGTGAAGAGTGTAACATCTGCATAATTAAGGGGTAAAAAGTGGAATTCACCCAAAACATTCAAGTGTTCCTAAAAAAAAGTGGCTACAGTTTGTAATTCCTCGCTATCCAGTTCTCATGCCGTGTACTTGTTTCTTCCTTGTGCTGATGCACTTAATTAAGCCTCCTGAAAGAGTGTACTTCCCATCGATAATTGCTCCCCAAACCTAGGATGGCTCCGATCCTAGCTAATCCTCCAAAAAGCTATGTTTGGGAGATACACTGCACGGAGAACCCGAGCACTTAGAGAGTCTAGGTCTTAAATTATCCTCCATGGCTGCTCTGCGAGTGCATTGTTAAAAATATTAATGTATTTAAATACAGTATCACCCATGAACATTGGTTGTGTCATTCCTTCAAATGATACACAATTAATTTTCCTCTTTTTTACCTCTTCAACAAAACTTATGCAACAATTTATTATTTTGAGAGCACAATTCAAGAGTCAATTTGATGTACGCTATAGGATAGGTGAAAATTGGTTGCGGCACAAATTTATAAGCACCTCCTCCTCTAGATACTCTTCCATACCCCCTATACTCAATCCTTTTTTAAGTGGCTACACCTCTAGAATTTTTTCCATAGCATCACTGTTGGAATTATGCCCTAGAGGCAATAATAAAGATGTTATTATTATAATTCTTGTTCCTAATAATGTTTATATTCCATGCTAGAATTGTATTAAGCGGAAACTTTAATACTTGTGTGGTTTATGAACAACACTGTGTCACTAGTACGCCTCTATGGACTAGCTCATTGATTAATGATGGTTAAGGTTTCCTAACCATAGACATGAGTTGTCAATTAATAATGAGGTCATATCATTAGGAGAATGATGTGATGGACAGACCCAAATAAAGCACAGCAATTAGATCGTGTCATCGTGTTCATCTTTGCGAAGCTTTTTCCTATGTCATGTATTGTGTTTCTTAGACCATGAGATAATGTAACTCTCTAGTATCGGAAGAGAGCTTTGAGGTCATCAAACGTCACCCTATGAGAGGGTGATCATAAAGGTGTCTCTCAGGTAATCGGAAAGTACTTGTTGGGTTGTATGTATCGAGATGGAATTTGTCCCTCCCGAGTCGGAGAGATATACTTCGGGCCCATTCGATAATCGATATCAACACCGCTTGCAAGCACGTGGTTAAGGAGTTAATTATAAAGTGAGATCGGATTACGGAACGAGTAAAGTACTTGCTGTGAACGAGATTGAACTAGGTATGCCGATACCGACGATCGAATCTCGGGCGAGTAAAATATCGCGAGACAAAGGGAATACAAATACGTGATTGATTGAATCCTGACATCGTGGTTCATCCGATATGATCATCGCTGAGTGCGTGGGAGTCAATATGGATTTCCAGATCCCGCTATTGATTATTGATGGAGATCATATCCGCGCATTCTTAAACCCATAGGGTCACACACTTAACGCAAATCAACGCTAGGGTAGTTCGGGATATATGTGAAAGTATTTCAGAAAGTTACGGAATTGTTCCGGGTGGAAAATATTAGTATTTATTAATTATATGAATTAATAAATATTAAGCAGTATTTATTTAAAAGAAATAAATAAAGAAAAAAAAGAAGAAAAAAAAAGAAAAAGAGCATCGCAGCGGCCAGGAAGCCTGGCTTGCTCGATGTGATCGAGAGCCAGAGCTCGCCCCTGGCGCTGGCTCGTTCGCTGGGGTGCATGGCCGGGTGGGCCTTTTGGCTCACGTGCCTTGTTTGGGCCGGCTGCACGTCACACGCCACCAAGCCTTTGCATGCTCTGCGTGATTTGAAGATAGCTAGATCGATCGATCAGCTTCATCGTACGATACACGCAAGGCGGCGGCGACGAGTTAGGTTTTTTGGAAAACCTACAACACGCCTATAAAAGGAGCAGACCGGCCGGCGGCTAAAAAGACCTAATTTGCGCAAAGCCGCTGCCCGCTTTCTGAAGCCTTTTTTCTCCGTTCTTCTTTCACCACGCAAACAGGCGAAGCCCTGTCGGCACATACTCTCCATCATAGATACCACACCGTCGTGTTGTCGATCCCATCTACCACTCCACCATATCTCGCTGGATCGGGAAGGCGGAGTCGTTGGTGCGCTGTACGTGTGCATCTCTCAGAGGCGTCGCCACTTGCGGCGTTGGATCAGATCGGATCGCGAGGAGGAGACGGCTAGTACGACTACATCATCCATGTTTTGTTGAACATTTCTGCTGTGCGATTTCATCAAGGGTATGAAGATCTCATCTATCTCTCTCGTTGATTACATCTTCTAGATTAGATCTTGGCTTTCTTGTTCGCATCCGTAGGAAATTTTTGATTTACTATGCTGCGAAACCCTTCAGTGGTATCAGAGCTAGATCTATACGTAGATGTGTTTCACGAGTAGAATGCAACATGCTTGTTGCGGGCGTTGATGTTTTCTGTTGCAAACCTCTTTGTTGTGTATTTCTTATGGCGCGGCATAGTGAGATCGAAGCGGTCCAGGTCAACTTTACGCGACCTCGTTCGCGAGACCGGCTCCGCACTTGACGTGTGGCTTGTTCCACACATGCGGCTGGTGGATGCCAGTTTCTCTCACTATAGTAGTCATGGGATTTACATCGGATGTTAGCAACCATAATATCACTGTTGTGGCTTTTTATAGGTAAGAATCGTTTTTAGCTTGTTACTCCCATAAGCCACGTAAAACATACAACAACAAAGTAGAGGCGTCTAACTTGTTTTTGCAGGGAGTGTTTTTGTGATATGGTATGGCCACAAGATGTGATATCATATATGTGATGTATGCGATCATCATATTTTGTAATATTCCACGACTTGCATGTCGATGAGTTCACAACCAGCAGGAGCCATATGGTTGTCTTTATAATTGTGTATGACCTGCGTGTCAACTTCTTATACGCCATGCAATAGCTTTACTTTATCGCTAAGTAGTTAGCAATAGTTGTAGTTGCTATTCGTGGTGGAGGCAATCATGGTGGAGTGATGGAGATCATTGCGCGAAGATTGGCTATACCATATCACATAAAATTATATACATGTGATGTTTATCTTTTATGTATCTTATTATGCTTTGATCGCGACGGTAGCATTATAAGATGATTCCTCATGTAAAGATCAAGATAAAATTGTGTTCTCCCCTTGTATGCGCCGTTGCGAAAGTTCATCGTTTTCAAGCATCTCGTGATGATCGGGTGCTATAAACTCTACGTTCACATATACAACGGGTGCAAGCTAGTTTTTGCATATGCGGAGATACTTGGGTTTGACTTGACGAGCCTAGCATGTACAGACATGGCCTTGGAACACACGAACCGAAAGGTTAAACATGAGTCATATGAATGATATGATCGATACTTCGTTGTCCACCATTGAAACCACATCTCTTCTCGTGAAGATCGGATTAGGTGTGGTGAATTTGGATCATGTTCACTAAACAACTTGAGGGATGTTAAATTTAGTGGGAGTTCATCTAGTAATTTGATTAAGTTGAACTAATTATCTTAAACATAGTCTAAACTGTACTTGCAAATTGTGTAGATCAAATGGCTAAATCCAACTTCAACTTCAACGTGTTTGCTGAGAAAGAAAAGCTGAAGAACAATGGGTCTAACTTCACCAACTGGTTCCGCAATCTGAGAATCATTCTCGCAGGCGGTCAAAAAGCCTATGTACTTGAGGAAGCGCTAAGTGACACCCCTGCTGCAACAGCGAAAACTGAAGAACTTGCTGATTTCAATTCTCGCAGAGACGATTATGATGCGATTATGAGTACCATGTTGTTTTCTATGGAGCCGGAGCTTCAAAATCATTTTGAGAAGTACCATGGGCCTTATGAGATTCTTGAGGAACTGAAAACCATGTTTTAGACTCAGGCCCATTCTGAGAGATATGAGATCTCTGAGAAGTTCTTTAACTGCAAGACGGAGGAAGGGAGTTTCGTTAGTGAGCACACCATTAAGATGTCGGGCTACACTCAACGTCTTGAGCAACTGGACTGCAAGATTCCAGTAAAGCTCAAGATTGACAGAGTTCTGCAATCACTCCCTCCTAGCTACAAAGGTTTTGTAGTTACTCACAATCAAATTAGTTCCACTGATACAATCACTGAGCTCTTCACAAAGCTGAAAGCTGCGGAGGTGGATATCTAGAAAGATAATCATGTGTTGATGGTCAACAAGACCACTAGCTTCAAGAGAGCTAAGGGTGCAAAGGGATCCTTCAAGAAAGGCAGCGGCAAGCACATTGCCCTTACTGAGAAGAAGCTCAAGTCTGGACCTAAGCCAGACACTGAGTGCTTCTATTGCAAGGACAAGGGTCACTGGAGACGCAACTGTCCGAAGTACTTAGCGGACAAGAAGGCTGGCACCATTAAAGGTATATTTGATATACATGTTATTGATGTTTACCTTACTAGCGCTCATTATAGTGCCTGGGTATATGATACTGGTTCAGTTGCTAATATTTGTAACTCGAAACAGGAGCTACGGAATAGACGGCGGCTAGCAAGGGATGAGGTGACGATGCGCGTCGGCAACGGATCAAAAGTTGACGTGATGGCCGTCAGCACGCTCTCCTTAGTTTTACCTTCGGGATTAGTTTTAAACCTTAATAAGTGTTATTATGTGTCTGCGTTGAGCATGAACATTATATCTGGATCGTGTTTATTGCAAGACGGTTATTCATTTAAATCTAAGAATAATGGTTGTTCTATTTATATGAATAACATCTTCTATGGTCATGCACCTGTTGTGAATGGTTTATTTCTTCTGAATCTCAAAAGCAATGAAACACACATCCATAACATTGAGGCTAAAAGATGCAAAGTAGATAGTGATAATCCAACTTATTTGTGGCACTGCCGTCTAGGTCATATTGGTGTAAAACGCATAAAGAAACTCCATTCTGATGGACTTTTGGAGTCTCTTGATTTTGAAATCGTTTGACACGTGCGAGCCGTGCCTCATGGGCAAGATGACCAAAACCCCGTTCTCCGGAATAATGGAGCGAGCAACGGACTTATTGGAAATCATACATACCGATGTGTGCGGACCAATGAGTATTTCGACGCGCGGTGGATTTCGCTATTTTCTCACTTTTTTTGATGACTTAAGTAGATATGGGTATGTCTATTTAATGAAATATAAATCTGATATGTTTGAAAAGTTCAAAGAATTTCAGTACGAAGTGGAAAACCATGGTAACAGGAAAATTAAATTTCTGCAATCCGATCGTGGAGGTGAATATTTGAGTTATGATTTTCTCACACATCTTAAAGCAAGCGGAATCGTTTCGCAACTCACGTCAACTGGAACACCACAACGCAATGGTGTGTCTGAACGCTGGAATCGAACTTTATTAGATATGGTGCGATCAATGATGTCTCTTACAGATTTGCCGTTATCATTTTGGGGTTATGCATTAGAAACCGTTGCATTCACTTTAAATAGGGCACCATCTAAATCCGTTGAGACGACACCGTATGAACTATGGTTTGGTGCTAAACCTAAGCTGTCGTTTCTTAAAGTTTGGGGATGCGAAGCTTACGTCAAGAGGTTGATGCCGGACAAGCTCGAACCCAAAGCGGAGAAATGCGTCTTCACATGATACCCTAAGGAAACGATTGGGTATACCTTCTACCACAGATCCGAAGGCAAAGTCTTTGTTGCTAACGGATCCTTTCTTGAGAAGGAGTTTCTCTCGAAAGAAGTGAGTGGGAGGAAGGTAGAGCTAGACGAGGTTATTGAACCTTCTCTCGAATTGGAGAGTAGCGCAGCAGCCGAAGCTGTTCCGGTGCCGCCTGCACCAACAAGAGGGGAAGCTAATGACGAGGATCATGAAACTTCGAACGATGCTACTACTGAACTTTGCAGGTCGACAAGGTCGCGTGCCACTCCTGAATGGTACGACAACCCTGTCTTAACCGCCATGTTGTTAGACAACAATGAACCTGTGAGCTATGAGAAAATGATGATGAGCCCAGACCCTGGGAAATGGCTAGAAGCCATGAAATCCGAGTTGGGATCCATGAGCGAAAACCAAGTATGGACTTTGGTGGACCCTCCTAGCGACCGTAAGGCCGTTGAGTGCAAATGGATTTTTAAGAAGAAAATGGACGCGGATGGTAATATTACCGTCTACAAGGCTCGGCTTGTCGCAAAAGGTTTTCGGCAAGTTCAAGGTGTTGACTACGATGAGACTTTCTCTCCCGTAGCGATGTTTAAGTCCATTCGGATTTTATTAGCAATTGTTGCATTTCATGATTATGAAATTTGGCAGATGGATGTCAAGACTGCGTTCCTCAATGGCAACATTGATGAAGAGTTGTATATGATGCAGCCCGAATGTTTTGTCAATCCTAAGGATGCTAATAAGGTGTGCAAACTTCAGCGTTCCATTTATGGGCTGAAGCAAGCATCCCGGAGTTGGAACCTTCGTTTTGATCAAGTGATCAAGAGTTTTGGATTTGTTCCAAATTGTTACGAAGCTTGTGTCTACAAGAAAGTGAGTGGGAGCTCGGTTACATTTTTAGTACTATATGTGGATGACATATTGATTATTGGAAATGACATCGGAATGCTTAACGATGTGAAGAGCTATTTGAATAAATATTTTTCAATAAAAGACCTAGGAGAAGCTGCTTATGTATTAGGCATCAAAATCTATAGAGATAGATAAAGACGCCTAATAGGTTTAAGCCAAAGTACATACCTGGACAAAGTTCTGAAAAGGTTCAGAATGGATAAAGCAAAGAAATGTGCATTGCCCATGTTGTCAGGTAAGATATTGAGCAAGGCTCAGTGTCCAGCTACGTCAAAAGATAGAGAAACTATGAGCAATGTGCCATATGCCTTGGCTATAGGATCTATCATGTATGCCATGTTGTGTACTAGACCGGATGTGTCCAATGCTCTTAGTTTGACGAGCAGATACCAATATGATCCAGGAGTGGAACACTGGACAGCCGTAAAGAACATCCTAAAGTATTTAAATAGGACTAAAGAAATGTTCTTGGTCTATGGAGGTGATGAGGAGTTCGTCGTAAAAGGTTACGCCGATGCTAGCTTCGACACCGACCTGGGTGATTCTAAATCTCAGTAAGGATACGATTGTATTGTAGATGGAGATCTAAAGATCTACAAGGTACATACGGATGTGAATGTCGCAGATCCGTTGACTAAACCTCTTCCACGAGGAAAACATGATCAGCACCTTAATGCCATAGGTGTTAGATTGTTACCAGATGTAAACTAGATTATTGACTCTAGTGCAAGTGGGAGACTGTTGGAATTATGCCCTAGAGCAATAATAAAGATGTTATTATTATAATTCTTGTTCATAATAATGTTTATATTCCATGCTAGAATTGTATTAAGCAGAAACTTTAATACTTGTGTGGTTTATGAACAACACTGTGTCCCTAATACACCTCTATGGACTAGCTCATTGATTAATGATGGTTAAGGTTTCCTAACTATAGATATGAGTTGTCAATTAATAATGAGGTCATATCATTAGGAGAATGATGTGATGGACAGACCCAAATAAAGCACAACAATTAGATCGTGTCATCATGTTCATCTTTGCGAAGCTTTTTCCTATGTCATGTATTGTGTTTCTTAGACCATGAGATAATACAACTCCCTAGTATCGGAAGAGAGCTCTGAGGTCATCAAACGTCACCCTATGAGAGGGTGATCATAAAGGTGTCTCTCAGGTAATCGGAAAGTACTTGTTGGGTTGTATGTATCGAGATGGAATTTGTCCCTCCCAAGTCGGAGAGATATACTTCGGGCCCACTCGGTAATCGATATCAACACCACTTACAAGCACGTGGTTAAGGAGTTAATCACAAAGTGATATCGGATTACGAAACGAGTAAAATACTTGCTGTGAACGAGATTGAACTAGGTATGCCGATACCGACGATCGAATCTCGGACGAGTAAAATATCGCGAGATGAAGGGAATACAAATATGGGATTGATTGAATTCTGACATCGTGGTTCATCCGATATGATCATCGCTGAGTGCGTGGGAGTCAATATAGATTTCCAGATCCCGCTATTGATTATTGAAGGAGATCATGTCCGCGCATTCTCGAACCCGTAGGGTCCCACACTTAACGCAAATCAACGCTAGGGTAGTTCGGGATATATGTGAAAGCGTTTCGGAAAGTTACGGAATTGTTCCAGATGGAAAATATTAGTATTTATTAATTATATGAATTAATAAATATTAAGCAATATTTATTTAGAAGAAATAAATAAAGAAAAAAAAAGAAGAAAAAAAAGGAAAAGAGCATCGCAGCGGCCAGGAAGCCTGGCTTGCTCGATGTGATCGAGAGCCAGAGGCTCACGTGCCTTGTTTGGGCCGGCCGCACGTCACACGCCACCAGGCCTTTGCATGCTCTGCGTGATCTGAAGATAGCTAGATCGATCGATCAGCTTCATCCTAAGATGCACGCAAGGCGGCGGCGACGAGTTAGGTTTTTTGGAAAACCTACAACACGCCTATAAAAGGAGCAGACCGGCCGGCGGCTAAAAAGACCTAATTTGCGTGAAGCCGTTGCCCGCTTTCTGAAGCCTCCTTTCTCCGTTCTTCTTTCACCACGCAAACAGGCGAAACCCTGTCGACACATACTCTCCACCATAGACACCACACCGTCGTGTTGTCGATCTCATCTACCACTCCACCATATCTCGCTGGATCGGGAAGGCGGAGTCGTTGGTGCGCTGTATGTGTGCATCTCTCGGAGGCGTCGCCACTTGCAGCATTGGATCGGATCGGATCGCGAGGAGGAGACGGCTAGTACGACTACATCATCCATGTTTTGTTGAACATTTCCGCTGTGCGATTTCTTCAAGGGTATGAAGATCTCATCTATCTCTCTCGTTGATTACATCTTCTAGATTAGATCTTGGCTTTCTTGTTCGCATCCGTAGGAAAATTTTGATTTACTATGCTGCGAAACCCTTTAATCACAAGTCCCCTCTGAGACGCTCTTTGAAAGTGCATGGGCCCTCCATGTGGGATTTAGGTAATTGATGAAAATACCTATCCTTTTACACAAATGTAATAGGGAAAATCCCTACAATGTCATTATATATATATTTTAGTAATATGATAGAATGTACAATGGTAGGAAAGAGTCCAAATACAAGTTCATAATGTATCAAGCCATGCTTGCATACCACCTTTGAAACTAGGTCTATCTCTATGCATAGATAAATAAAATAAATATTTCATTCTATTTTTGCATCTATGGATGGAACGATAAATATCATTATAATTGCATCATTTCCCATAGACTCCACCATCTTGTAATAAAGATTTTGATCATGAAAGCATTCAAATATTTGTTACTTGCATCTTAGATGTAATAGTCGATTAGAATTTCATTCAATCCCAAGAGCCCACAAAAAGCTCTGACTGAAACTGCATTCGAAGAATAGATTTATTAAACTTTCTTGTGGACAATATTCACATAGCACACAGTTAGAGGATTCCACATAGAAATTCTTTATTTTCATCAGTACCCATAGAGCAAGAGCCACATGAAGAATTTATGTCTAGGAACTCTATATGTTCTCCAGATATCAAGGAGAGGCTTAGGATTGGTAAGTCTGCCAAACAGAGCTCTGTAGAACTTCTTTGTTTAATATTTAGCATCTCCCCATGGGAGATTATATTCCATGAATCATGAGAATCAGAAGTGTTAATGAGATTAAATTCAAATTGATGTTCATGAAGTATATCATGGGCAATAATAGACATATGCAACCGAAAGAGTTCATAAATATTTTCATCAGCATCCTACAGTGCCTTTTCCATAGTAATATTTTCATAGTTGACAAAAGAGTGTAGATGTGGATATTTATTTTCTCTAATAAAACCATTCCAGATGTCTTTCCACAAATGATAGATTTACCATTACCAGCGGTGCAGATAGTGAGACCTATGTATAAATTAGTCAAAGTAGTACAATCTCTCCATCAGAAGGATCTTTTTTGGCTAGTGGCATGTGGATAAGATCTATTGTTGTAATAAGCTTGACACACTAATTGAGCCCAAGTGGTATCATGGTGATTGTAAAATTTGTGAAGGTGCTTCATAAGAAGAGGTTGGTTCTGAATCCTAATGTTTTGAACATCTAGGATACCTTGATCTTTAGGTCTAAAAATTAGCTACCAGTTGGCCAGACATTTTCCTTGTTTATGAATAACTTTTCCACCCATAAGAATTTCCTTCCACTTTTTAAAAATGAAGAAAGATTGTAATAGGCACATTGAGAGTGCGCATTGCAAACATTGGCATAGCAGCGATAATAATAGAGTTTAGGAGGGTAAGTCTACCAATGTATGTGAGCAAAGAAGATACCCCTGACATTATTTTATCCAACCTAGAGACCATTGGCATGAGATCTGCCACAGAGGTCTATTAATGCCAAGAGGGAGACCCAAATATGTGAATGGCATACTTTCAAGCTTGCATCCAAAATTATCTGCTAGAGTCTTAGCTTGATCATTCTCAACATTAACTGGAACAATATAAGTTTTAATAAAAATTTACTTCCAGACCAGTGGAAGCATTGAAATCCATAAATGTTTCAGATAGAGCAATTGATCATGACAATCCCTATGCATGTGTTTTCATTGAGTTATACTTGAAGAATTTATTCATAGGAAATGCTTGCACCATATGTTTTCGTGGTTGAAAGAAGAAGAAATTGAATTGAATAAGATTATGTGATGACCAAAGTATTACTTAAACGTTGATATAAATTTTGGTTAGTTTGTTACTCTTGGTTTCTTGTAATTGCAGAGCTCAATCATTATGGTTTAAAGCTTCATGGCATTCTTGGAGGTCTCCAATTACATTGTATGGATAGCCCTAAGCTTGTTGTAAAGGTTTATTTTGTGCCTCCAAGGGCACTCCTTAGTGGGTCGTGGCGCCTCACATTGTGTGACGGCTCAAAGAAAATAACGTGAGCCTTGCTAGTGCTTAGGGAGCATTGTGCCTCCACACCTCTCCAACAAAGATTAGCTTCCCTCCAAAAGTAAACATCGGGATACATCTCTGTCTCCATATGGCTCAGTTATCTCTATATGAAAGCTCTTTAGTTATGCATTTATATTTGATAGCCTTTGTTCTTAAAGTTATATATCTTGTTATCACATTGTTGTTTATCCTTAGCATAAGTTGTTGGTGCACATAGTTGTGCCTGTTTTGTGCTTGATAAAAAATAAAGCCTAGTTTACTTCGACATATACAAGCCCAAATCATAGTTATCTTAAACTTTTATTCATCCTCATCTATGTGACATCTAGATCCTTTCACCCTTGTTAAAGGATATTTATTACTTATCCTTGTTTATGCCTTGCCCCGATGCATTACACTACTTCTACAGTTAATCACTCACATGTTTTGCTCACTGTTCACTTGCACACAAAATAGAAGACAATTCATAGATATTGAATGATTTATAGAGGGGGGAAGTAGTTGTTCCCTTAATTTGTTGGACTCCATGAACACCAAAGTTGCCCTTGGGCAAACAATAGAGTCCTTCGGCATCCCAAAGAAAAGTATATGGTGATATTGTACCCCTAGCAAATACCTCTGAAAGGCATGAAATTAAGGTTTTCCACCATAAGTTAAATTAGAAATTAAATTAATGATACACAATTCATAATTGTATAAGTAAAATGAAGATTGATTCCTGACTTTAGCATGACCGCCTGAAGATATGGCCACACAACATGGTCATAGGCCATCATCATATCCAATTTAAGGGCACAATGGTGATTGTTGTCATTTCGTTTTATTCTCATAAAGTGGAGGCACTCATAAGTAATTGTTAGTTTAACCTTCAAAAAAAAGTAATTGTTAGTTTGTCTGTGTATGAATGTGGGTTGCTTCTCCATGTGGACCCATGAGGAATGTGCTTTATCTAATTTACTAAGACCTTCAGAACTATTTCAAAAATCACATTGCATAGGCTTGTCCAGACTGCCCTGGTGTTTCTGGGCTTGCTACCTTTGGGATTAAAATGTGTCATATGAATACTCATCTTCATTGTGTACTCATAGTATGATACCAATCACCTCATCACAACACAACTCACAATGCCTTTCAAAGAAATAGACTGGAGATCCTTTGTTAGAAACATCTCAAACAAAGCATATTCCACGTCATTGATATGGGGTGCACTCAGCTTTGAATTCATGAACTCATCAACTGTAGCATGCATAATTGACAAAACCTCCTCATGCCAATAGAGCCTGTAGTTGCACATAAATTATAATGGATTGAGTTGTCATTGACACTATCTCCTCCTAATATTCCCATAGAGACAACCATCCTTATGGGCACACCCATTGAAGGTTTACCACCGAGATGGGTACATCTAGATACTTTGGTATTTTTTTAATAGAGGACCTTTATTACTTAGAAGGTTTAAGCATTACACATAGTCTCTACATAACTAATATGCACATAATCGTACAAATCTAGAGTAAACAAAAAGTATAAAAAGAAGGCTCGATACAAGTAATCATCAAAAACTGTGAAAGGCGATGGAGGACCAATCCAAAGATCACGCTGCCATCCATGTTAGATAAAATATATGTCTCCCTGTGTCCTCCAACAGTGTAGACCTCTATAAACAGGTCGCAATTCTCCACACTCTGTAGAGACGATGAGGAACATAGCAAAGTGGTGCACCCTAGTAGATAACCTGCATGCAAAAATAATTTTTATAATTAAATATCTTGTCATTTCTATGTAGCCATATAGGCCAAATAACGGCAAGCGCTCCTATCCTAATAAGAAATTTAAACCTATGATATCCTCGCCATCTATCCAACTTCCAAAAGATATTAGGAACCTCGTTAAGTGGTGGTACAAGGTTGAACCTTCTTAGATTATCTACCATATAGATCTCACAAATTTGCACTGAAAGAGTAAGTGCTCAATAGTCTCGTCATGTGGACAAAATAAATACTATACTTTCATACCAATTGTGTTTTTAAAGGTTATATTTAGTAAGGATTACTCCTCTATGAAGATACCACACAATTTTTTGTCTTAAGTAAAATCTTCATTTACCAAAAAAAAATTGTGGATGTTAACGGGCACATCTGGCTGGCTTAGAGCTCCATACATAGAGTCTACTAAGAATTTCCACTCATGCAGACTCCATCAAATTCATCAGTCCCTTGCACTAAATGGACCCAAGCCAAGCATCGTTATAGCAAAGCATTCCATGATAACAGCCTAGGACGAACTAGATCCATTCTGAAGGTCACATTTAGTGGGGAGGACTCCAACACCTTGGCATTTATATTGCCCTTGTGATGAACAATATTGTATGAAGCTGGATATTTTCACCGAATGTAGCATTACCCAGCCACTTATCTTCCCAGAACCTTATTTCTGAGCCATCCTTAATTGTGACAAACCATTTGGGAAGATGTACTTGTTTGTCGCCATAAGGCTGGCCCAGAAGTGTGAGCCCCTGGTTTCCACTAAAGTTTGGAAAAACTACTAGACCCGATGTATTTCCTTTTTAGAATAGTTTGTCATTCCCCGTCTTTGGTAAGAAGCTTGGAAATCATTTACCTAGGAGGGCTTTGTTCTTGACCTCAAGATCATGAATACCAAAGCCCCTGAATCTTTATCATAAATTATTTTATTACTGCAAGACTCCTCTAGGTAGCTGGAAGAAAGAAATCATAAAGTACCATATTACTTACTACGTAATTGATGAGAACTAATCTTCCACTAATGGATATTAATTTTCCTTCCAATAACTTAATATCTTTCATAGTCTCTCCTTGACATGTTTCCATTCAGCATTTAACAATCTCCAATAATCCAATGTTGAATCAAAATTCCCAAATAACTGGTAAACTGACCTTGCCAACAACCAAAAAGTTTGGCATAAAGGGCCGCCTCGTTTGCCGCGCCAAAATAAAATAATTAGCTTTTGTGAAAGTTTATTTTGAATCTTGAATTTTTTTGAAAGCTAAAATTATTAATTTCCGATTTCTTAATTTTTCAATACCATGCTCCATATATAAATTGTATTGTTAGCATATTGAAGACTGGACATGCCACCGTCCTGAAGGTGTGTGACTGCTTCACTTTGGCCATTATTTTTTGCATGCTCTATTATTATAACAAACATATCAGACACTATATGAAATAGCATTGGTGACAATAGATCACCTTGTCTTAACCCTTTTTTGTTTGGAAATATCTACCAACATCACCATTGACTCTAATGGCTACACTATCCCCAGAAACAAAATTATGGACTACCACACGCCCACTCGCCATTAAAGAATCCTTTTATTCTGAAAGCATTGAAGGAAAGATCGCTTGACTTTATCATGAGCCTTTTTGAATTTGATCTTAAAATCACCTCATTTAGTTTATTTCAATGTAACTCATGAACTACTATCAGTGACTTAACTCATGAACTACTATCAGTGACTCACAATTGCCAAATGAAAATTAGGTGAGGAAAGACTACAAAAACGCTTTAACAGATGGAAAGGTAAATTGATATTCCTGGGAGGAAGATTGGTACTCATAATTTTAGTACTAACAAACATGGTACTACATATGATATCTTTCTTCACCCCTCCGAAAGTAGTCTTGCACCTTCTTCATCCTGCTGAAAGTAGTCTTGCATAAACTTGATTATTACCGGTCTAGATTCTTTTGGCAAAGGGACAGTAAGAAAAAAATATTCATTGGCTAGATGGAATGTTGTTTGCTGTCCCAACGACCAAAGAGGGCTCGGTATTCACCACCTTGAGGTCAAGAATATGTCACTTCTAGGTAAATGGCTATTTTAGCTCCTCAAAGAGGATGGGACATGGCAAACTATTCTAAAACGGAAATACATAGGCTCTAAGGCTTTATCACAGGTTCTCTAGAAACCAGGTGATTCGTACTTTGGGCTTGACTAGTGGCGACAAAGAATTAATTCTTCCGCCTTGGTAAATTTTCCATAAAAGATGGTTCAGATATTAGGTTCATGAGTTAAATCTTAGCTATACAGAGGCCAGTATAATGGCTTAAATCTCTTAAGTAATAAAACACACTTTATCGAAAAAAGTAGGATTACCAACCCATCCAGGATGTTTCTTCCTTGCATAAAATATTTTGAAGCTAACACTAAGAAGACGGATAGGCATATATTGCTGGATCCTTTTTTCTTCATTAACTTTTGGCCAAAAAAAATTATGTCACCAAAATTTAGTTGTAAGTCTAGTTGTCCAGCATGAAGAACGCTGAACAATTCTAGCAGATTTGCTGGAAACCATCCGGTCATGGGGCATTGTCGTGTTTCATTTGGAAAACATCTTTTTTTTACTTCTTCCTTCGTTTAAGGTTCAATAAGAAAGACATTTTCCACATCAGACACTTGATGTATATCATCTGTTAGGGACTGATCCATCGAGAACTTTCCTTCGTCTAGGTCATCAAAGAGATTTTTATAGTAATTTGTGACGTATGATTTTGGTTGTTCATGTCCTTTGATCGTACCATTGTCTTGTACAAGAGAATAAATAAGCTTCTTCCTATTTCTGCAATTTGCAACACTATGCAAGTACCATGTATTTTAGCCCCTTCCAAAATGAACTGGACTCTAGAATGTTGGTACGATTTGAGTTCCTCTTCATGCAGGAGGCGTGTTATCTATGTATTTGATTGACTTTTTAGTTCAAATTTCTACATGGATAAATGACGTACTTTTGCGATGGTCTCTAATTCGTCTATAATTGATAATAGTCAAAGTTTATCTTTCCTTAGCTGCCCCATCATATAACATGTCCGTCCATAAAGGTGTTTACGCATGTCACCTTTGTATAGGATTAACTCCCGCTACAGATATCTCCCACACCTTTTGCACCATATCAGAGAAGCTCTCGCGATGTAGCCATCGGAGTTTAAACTGAAAATCACGCATGTAGCCATCTAAGCTCAAATTTGAAATGACGTTTACAGTGTGATGTGGGCGTTCCCTGTAGTTAAAAGGATAACAACACGCCTCAATAAGAAGGATCTGTAGCAGTGCAACCTGGGCCGGACTCTTGGGCAGCTTTGCTCCGTTCCACTTCCACCTGAGCACCGGAGAGAATCATACGAGAGTGAATGAATTGCAGAGGAAGCAAAGAATACCAGCTAGCAGGAATTGGATGCAACATGCGTATATGCTCTATTCACGCGCATACATTCCAGCTACCTCGCCCATTGTGTTTTCCTTTCTATTACTTTACTTTATTTAAAGATCAAAAGCAGCAAAAAGGAAAATAATCTAAGGCATCGCCCGATGTACTGAAGGAAGGATTTGCCACCAGCAGTACGTATAGCATCACGGATTTTACCCGTGCCGGCGCTGCCTTATAGATTCTAGAGAGATCGAGCGCGAGGACAGCCAGCTCCGTCTCCGGCGTAATGGCGCTCAACTACATGGGCGCCGCGGCCATCAACGCTGTGGCCGCCCTGCTGTCCATCCCGGTGATCGCGGCCGGCATCTGGCTCTCCACGCAGGCCGACAACGCGTGCGTTCAGATCCTCCAGTGGCCGCTTGTCGGTCTCGGCGTCGCCGTCCTCGTCGTCGGCCTGGCCGGCTTCGTGGGCGCGTTCTGGCGCCTTCCCTGGCTCCTCCTCGCATACCTTGTCTTCATGCTCCTCCTCATCGCCGCGCTCGCCTGCCTCGCCGTCTTCGTCTTCGTGGCTGCTACCGGCTCCTCCGGCCGCCCCGTGCCCAGCCGGTTCTTCCTCGAGTACGACCTCGACGACTACTCCGGCTGGCTTCGCCGCCGCATCGACGCGCCGGGAAGGTGGGACGAGATTAAGACGTGCCTGGCCGCCACCGCACCCCTGTGCTCGGTCCTCAACCAGACGTACACCACGCCGCAGGGCTTCTTCGGCGCCTGGCTTTCCCCGATGCAGTCCGGGTGCTGCAAGCCGCCAACGAGGTGCGGCTACACCTTCGTAAGCGCGACCTACTGGATCAGCCCGATCGACACCGGCGCTGACCCCGACTGCGCCGCCTGGAGCAACGACCAGGACCGGCTCTGCTACTCCTGCGACTCATGCAAGGCCGGCCTGCTCCAGAACCTCCGCCGGGAGTGGCGCCGCGCCGACGTCGTCCTCATCGTCGCCACCGTCGCGCTGCTCGTGGTCTACGCGATGGGCTGCTACGCGTTCCGCGCCGCCAGGACCGACGAGCTCTTCCGCCGCTACAGGCAGGGCTACACGTAATTAGACAATGATGATGCTCGTGCATGCAAGCGCTTACACTGCAATTTTATTTTATTCATTTGATATTTAGTCATGGTCTTTGTACAGTTCTGCAAAACTGTGCATCCCATGTTTATGTTCTTTTAAGAATCAAACGAGAAATTTCACAAGATATTTTTGAAATTGTGCATTTGTGGCCCGGAGAGATTTTTGCGGCAGGGGTGTTAGCACCTAGCACAAGTTTTTTACTGCAAACCGCTGCTATGTTGACAATGTTTCAGTTCCTGAATTAGGCTGTGGCTATGCGATTTGCTGTCGCGTGTTCCATTTCTGATGGATACCAGAAAATTATTGTGGCTTTTTTTTTTTGAACAGGAGAAGCCCCGAAGGGCCTGGAAGCATTATATTAAAGATAAGCAGTGGAGGTACAAGTTATTACAAGGGACCCTATAAAATACAGGAATAACACATAGGACCCTGGCAAAGGTAGGAAGGACCTCTCTGAGAGATACAGAAAGCAAACCGATCCTCCTCTCTCACCACCGACGAGCCAGAGGCCGGAACTACCGCCATCGAGAACGGAAGCGGGGACGAAACCACTTGCCTCCGAGGCAACGAAGGCCGCGGTAGCCGACCTCAGAAGGGGCCTCCGAATGGAGGTTGAACTTGTGCCGGAATCCTTGACCGGCAGCTTGATGGGCCTAATGGCCTTAGCAACAAGACGGCGTGCTCTCGCCGTCGAACAAGGGCTCGATAGAGTGGTCTTCCAGCTCCTAGTCCAACGGACGGGGAAAGCAGGAGCAGATTCTTCACCGACGCCGCCGAGAAGGGACATCCCGCCGTCAGACTCCCAGAACCTGCCATGGACGGGAGGAGGCAGGCATAGGATGGCAGCATGGCGAAGAAGCCTACTCACAGGAGAGTGCTCGAACATCCCGCCCGGGTAGGAAGCGAACCCATTCCGCACCAGAGCAGCAGGAAGCACCGGCACTCTTGCCGGCGAAGTGCCAACTCCGGGAGAAAGGATTCCCTTGACATCTCTCATCCAAGGAATCCACCAAGGTCGAGGCATGTTGACATCACTCTTACCCTCGCCGCCACGGCAGGTCGGAAGAGTAAAAGCAACGTGCAACAACACTTGCTGAGAGCTCAGAGAGGGAGTCGACTGTCCGAGTGTTGTGAACAAGCATGAAGGCCCTGTCACGTGATCGCTCTTGTCTGGTGTGCTGTCGTTCATGATACCAAGCTGCTGCTAGCATCCAATTTTATTTGTGTGTCATCTGTGTTTGTTAATCTTGTTTGTAATCGGCTGGCTTATGTCCTTGCGCGTTCTGCCGAGCCCGAGCATGAAGCTGAAAGTGCCTTGCCTCCATTTTCTTTTTCTTTTCTCCATTCATTTTCTAGCCTCGGGTCTGCCCAACTGTTGCCCTTCATGGCTTTCCTATCCCCCAATCCACTACTTGGCCAAGCCTAGGTGTCGCGACCTCCTTTGAGCCTAAGTACCGGTGGAAATGGGTAGCGGATAATTTATATTAACCAACATTTGTATTTAAAAAATTGAAAATGACAAATATCTAAATTTGGATGACATCAAAATAAATGTGGTAAATACTCAAATACATTTTTACAAATACTAATATTGTTTTTTCAAAACAAAAAATGAATATGGAAATGGAAATATCTGTATCCGAATAAAATTATGTTAGCCTATCTTAATAATTCTATTACAATATGATATTTATTTTAAAAATAAAAAACTGGTCAGATCATATTTCTCTATGATTAAACTTGAAATTATTGTGGATTATTGATACGTCTCCGACGTATCCATAATTTTTGATGCTCCATGCTTGTTTTTACACCATTTGCCTTGTGTTTTGTTACACTTCGTGGCGTTTTTATGCATTTTCCAGAACTAACCTACTAACAAGATGCCACAGTGACAGTTCCCTGTTTTCTGCTGTTTTTGTGTTTCAGAAAAGCTACACAGAAAATATTCTCGAAATTGGACGAAACCAAAGCCAGAAGTCTTATTTTTCCCGGGAGCATCCAGACATCCGAAGAGAGGAAGGAGAGGGGCCAGGGCCTTCCCTCACACTAGGGTGGCGCGGCCCAGGCCCTGGCCGCACCACCTATGTGTGAGGATCCCCTGGCTGCCCTCTCACGACGCCCCTTCGCCTATAAGAAGCCTCGGGACGGAAAACCCTAGGGAAGTCGGCAATTTTCCAGAAAGAGTTCCGCAGTTCCGCCGCCGCCGTCGACGAATTTCGGGGGACAGAAGTCTCTGTTCCGGCACCCTGTCGGGACGGGGAAGTGCCCCCGGAGCCATCTCCATCGATCTCCATCGCCGTCTCCGCCGTCTCCATCGACCTCACCGCCATCTCCATCAACCTTGCTGTCTCCTATGATGAGGAGGGAGTAGTTCATCCCCGGGGCTGAGGGCTCTACCGGTAGCTATGTGGTTCACCTCTCTCTCCCATGATGTGATCTTTATGTGATCATGAGCTTTGTATCATGTTGAACAAGTAGATTTTATTATTCAGATATTATGTGTGCTCTAGTGGTGTTATTAAAGTAATCTATTCCTCCTACCATGATGTAAAGGTGACAGTGCGTGCATCATGGTGGTACTTGGTCTAGGCTATGATTGTGATCTCTTGTGGATTATGAGAATAATTATTGCTATGATAGTTTGAGTGATCTATTCCTCCTTTCATGGTGTAATGGTGACAGTGTGTGCACCGTGTTAGTACTTGGTCTAAGTTGCAATGATATCTATCTTGAGTTGTGATCTGATTTGAATATCTCTATGAGTGGTGTTTGTCAAGTACTTGATGAACTTTAAGGGGTGCTTCTGTAGCGACTACGCAATGATTAGTGTTATTCAATAGGAGAGTAATTCAGAGTACCATAGTGGAGAGAAGTTGTTTATTTGTTCAATCATGTTATATTGTTGGGAGTGTGTCCACTAGTGAAAGTATGATCCCTAGGCCTTGTTTCCAAGCTTTGCACACCGTTTACTTGCTGTTTTGTTACTTGTTTGCTCGCAGCGATTTTTATTCGATATTGCAGTTACTACTTATAATCATCTATACCACTTGTATTTCACTATCTCTTCGCCGAACTAGTGCACCTATACATCTGACAAGTGTATTGGGTGTGTTGGGGACACAAGAGACTTTCTGTATCGTAATTGCAGGGTTGCTTGAGAGGGATAGCTTTGACCTCTAACCTCCCTGAGTTCGATAAACCTTGGGTGATCCACTTAAGGGAAACTTGCTGCTGTTCTACAAACCTCTACACTTGGAGGCCCAACAAGTGTCTACAAGAATAGAAGTGCGTAGACATCAAGCTCTTTTCTGGCGCCGTTGCCGGGGAGGAAAGGTAAAAGGCACTCATATTGAAGAAGAATAACCTCCCTCGTCAACCACGCGCCAAGCTCTTTTCTGGCGCCGTTGCCGGGGAGAAAAGGTAAAAGGCACTCATATCCTAGGTAGTTCTTGCCAGAGTATTAAAGAAGAATAACCTCCCTCGTCAACCACGTGCCAAGCTCTTTTCTGGAGCCGTTGCCGGGGAGGTAAGGTAAAAGGTACTCGCATCCTCCTGTGTGAGTGCTCGGAGTTATTTCCTTTAGATTCTGCAGTTACATCTTTTTGTTTCTTGTTTTTATTTTCACTAGTTAGGCTTAATGGAAAACAAAGAGTTCGCTAGTCTTTTTCCTGAGTTTAGATATGAAGTGTTTGAAGAGAAAATTGAAAAACCTTTGGAGTTTAATTTGCATGCTAATAGTGTTGTTAGTATGAATGCTTTGAACACCATTGTTGCTAATGCTATGGAAAAGTCTAAGCTTAGGGAAGCTGGTTTTGTTAAGCATGATATTTTTAGTTCCCCAGCTTTAGTGGAGAAAGTTTGCTCTGATGATATTTTATCTCCCATATGTGATGTTCCTTCTTATGATGATATGTTTGAAGAATATGCTTTGAGAAATAGCTGTTCTCTAGTTTATGATGATACTAAAGCTCTAGTTTATGATGGTTATGATGATAATATTTTCAGTCCACCTACTTTTGAGGAGAAAATTAGTTATGATTACAATATGCCTCCTATTTATGATGATTATGGTGATGAGAATAATTATTCTGTTGAATTTGCTCCTACTACTATTGTTCCTGTGGTGACTATTAATTCTTTTATGCATGTGGCTCATGATAGGGATGTTTTATGTGATAGTTATATTGTTAGTTCTATTCATGATGCTACTGAAAGTTATTATGAGAGAGGGAAATATGTTTTGAAGGATCTTAATAATATTGAGTTTCCCCTCTTTGTGCTGCAATTTTTGAAGCTATACTTGTTTTGCCTTCCTATGTTTTTCGCTTTGCGCTTTCATGACTTGTCTCTCTACAAGACTATTTTTCATAGGAAGTGGTTTAGATTTAAATGTGTTTCATACATGCTTTTTGATGCTCTCTATTGCTTTAAGTTTCTATATGGCGCCTTTGCCTCAAGCTCTTATATGGCGCCCACATGAGCATCTTTGCAAATTATTGCGCCTAGCTCAAAGGCGTTAAAGAAAAGCACTCTTGGGAGATAACCCAATGTTTTATTTTCAGTAATTTTTCTTTTATTTGAGTCTTGGAAGTCATTACTACTGTAATGACTGCTCCTTATCTTGTTTATTTTGTTTTTGTGCCAAGAGAAGCCTCTAATTTGAGTAAGGTAAGATTTGGGGATGTTGCTATCCTGAAACAGTTTTCG
Organism: Dactylis glomerata; assembly: GCA_007115705.1. Taxonomy (NCBI): domain Eukaryota; kingdom Viridiplantae; phylum Streptophyta; class Magnoliopsida; order Poales; family Poaceae; genus Dactylis; species Dactylis glomerata. Next base: position 1,471,861 of record QXEO01000531.1, on the reverse strand, counting down.
GTGCTGCACCGTAAAAATTCGTGATAATTCTTTGTATATCTTTTGGACCTGCGATTTCTTGTGCATATGCCCCAGGTTATATCCAAACTTTCATTAGTTGAACACTTTTTGATTTGAGCAACAGAAAACCTCTTAAAAATTTGACCTTTGTCAGCTGTTCTGTTTTGACAGATTTCTGCCAATATTGGTGTTTGCCGCTTTATCGCTTTCTTTTTGAGTTCTTTTGATTATGGAACTTTTGGGGAAGTTGCTACAGTAGTATATGCTTAATATGTGGTGGTTTTGTGTTGAAACATGAAGAAAAAAAGGGTTGATTATATGTTATGCTTACACTAATGTTGCTAATAGATTTGTGTTTAGTTTTGTATGAAGGAAGTTTTCAAGTGTAGGGATCGGAGAATGATGAGATGAGATGAAGAATGGACAAAAGCTCAAGCTTGGGGATGCCCATGCATCATCCCAAGAAATATCCAAGAAGTACAAGCGTCAAAGCTTGGGGATGCCCCCGAGGCACCCCTTCTTCATCGGCAAAAATCAGGTCACCTTTCAAGACACTATATTTTTATTGCTTCATGCACTATGCGTTTTTCTTGGAGCGTCAGTTGTTTTAGTTTTCTTAGTTAGTTTAGTTTTGTTTGCTGCAATAAATGGTTAGATCACATCATATTTCTTTTGGAGGAGATGAGATCGCTTTTCATTTGCCAAGAACACTCTAGTTTTCACTCTTATCGTTTCAACGAGTGTTCTCTTTTTCCGCTACTGCGTTTAGCTTTTGTTTTTCGCCTTGATTTGTGTTCAGATCTTGATTTATCTTTTCATCAAGGTGTATTTTTGCCTCTGGTCTTTATTGGTTTTCATCAAAAGAGGTGTTTATAAAAAATTTGAATGGTGTTGGAAAAGAGAAAAAGCTTTATGCAAAAAAGTGGTACAAGAAGGAGCTTGTGTAGACTGCGGCCTAGGCTTTTGCATGTCATGCTTGATATCTTTTTGATAGTATGCTTAGTGGTTTTGCTGTAGCATGACTTGTCTCAAATGACTGAGATTGCTTAATGAGCCTTTGAAAAAATCATGCGTTGTTTTAATTATTTGGAAGCATTATTTTGGTTTTCTCCTTTGATGCTTTATTTGGGTTGACTTGGCACATGCTTACACCATGTTGACTACAAAATAAGTCGCCTATAGCCTCTATGATCATTTAGTTTTTGACTTTTGATGCCATCTTATGCTTCTTTTAATGTTGCTTTGTCGCTTTGCATGATTATGGCCGTTATTGCTCTCTTAGTTGGTCGCTCCCAGTCTTTTGCTAGCCCTCATCTTGTACTGAGTATGAGCTCTACTCGTGCATCCAACTCCTAAAAACCAAGTTTGCCATTGTGTCCACTATAAATTCCTATGCATGGTATTTGTAAGCCATTCCAAGTAAATTTTCATGTGCTACCTTTCAAAATTTTCAACTACTTCTCGTTTTGTGACACTGTTTTCAGCTCATGGGGACGTAGTGGTCGGATTTGCTATCTTCCATATTGCTTATTCCAAAAAGAAAAAGAAAAGGAAAAAAAGAAAAGAAAAAAGGCACTCCTCCATGGAATGTGAATGTTGGTGGGCACCCGATGGAATCGGTTAGCCATGGTTTGAGAAAGGAAAAAAGGTGGGGAGGAGTGCCAAGCTTTATAAAAGAGCACAAAAGTGCCAATATCTCTCTCAAAAACTTGCTTCATTTTTGTATGGAAGATAGTAAGAACCCCATTGCCAGTCGTTGACAAAAGCAACCACCTCTCAAAACTCAAGTTTTATTTCTTTGTTTTACAAATGAAAAGCTCTAGCACATGTTTAATCACTGCTTCCCTCTGCGAAGGGCCTTTATTTTACTTTTATGTTGAGTCACCACCTTCTATCTTTATGCACCATTAAGAGAGCATAGTTGTCATTCTGAGTATAATGTGCATTGTCCCAAAGTTTTCATTGATTGATTCATGATCATGGTTTCACTTGTTCTTAAATTATTTGTATCTAGTCGCCCTCTTAAACTTGAAGGTGTCCTATGCATTTATGTTTTGCTCTCTTTGAAGGACAAGCTGAAAACCATTTGTATGTTTTTCCTTATGATTTGAACACACGTTTGACTTTCATTGTTTCATTTTCATGATCTTTTGTTTGTGTTCATTTGCATGTTTACAACATGGTTGCTAAGTTTCTATTATCAAGATTATATCTTCATGCCCATGCTTTAAGTTCTTATGATCCCAGCTCACAAATGCTTACATATATGATCAAGAGTGTGTAGGTGCATGTCACCTCAAAAATTATTTCTTTTGTTATCACTTACCTACTCGAGGACGAGCAGGAGTTAAGCTTGGGGATGCTGATACGTCTCCGACGTATCCATAATTTTTGATGCTCCATGCTTGTTTTTACACTATTTGCCTTGTGTTTCGTTACACTTCGTGGCATTTTTATGCATTTTCCGGAACTAACCTACTAACAAGATGCCACAGTGCCAGTTCCCTGTTTTCTGCTGTTTTTGTGTTTCAGAAAAGCTACACAGGAAATATTCTCGGAATTGGACGAAACCAAAGCCAGAAGTCTTATTTTTCTCGGGAGCATCCAGACATCCGAAGAGAGGAAGGAGAGGGGCCAGGGCCTGCCATCACACTAGGGTGGCGCGGCCCAGGCCCTGGCCGCGCCACCTATGTGTGAGGAGCCCCTGGCTGCCCTCTCACGACGCCCCTTCGCCTATAAGAAGCCTCGGGACGGAAAACCCTAGGGGAGTCGGCAATTTTCCAGAAAGAGTTCCGCAGTTCCGCCGCCGCCGTCGACGAATTTCGGGGGACAGAAGTCTCTGTTCCGGCACCCTGCCGGGACGGGGAAGTGCCCCCGGAGCCATCTCCATCGATCTCCATCGCCGTCTCCGCCGTCTCCATCGACCTCACCGCCATCTCCATCAACCTTGCTGTCTCCTATGATGAGGAGGGAGTAGTTCATCCCCGGGGCTGAGGGCTCTACCGGTAGCTATGTGGTTCACCTCTCTCTCCCATGATGTGATCTTTATGTGATCATGAGCTTTGTATCATGTTCAACAAGTAGATGTTATTATTCAGATATTATGTGTGCTCTAGTGGTGTTATTAAAGTAATCTATTCCTCCTACCATGATGTAAAGGTGACAGTGCGTGCATCATGGTGGTACTTGGTCTAGGCTATGATTGTGATCTCTTGTGGATTATGAGAATAATTATTGCTATGATAGTTTGAGTAATCTATTCCTCCTTTCATGGTGTAATGGTGATAGTGTGTGCACCGTGTTAGTACTTGGTCTAAGCTAGTTGCAATGATATCTATCTTAAGTTGTGATCTGATTTGA